>WBMZ01008307.1:0-21139 GCA_013400975.1 Atrichornis clamosus
CAGGACGATGTGTAAGGAGAATAAAGGAAATCTACTTGTTTGTTGCTACAGGGTGACCCAATGATCTATATTAAAGATTAATTTCAAACAGCCTGTTAGGAATGAAAATGGTTTTCTACCACTATATGAAATGAGAGAAAAAAATTAAGTAGGTTTCATATTAGAAAAGAAAACCTGTTTACCATTTTGACAATGTCTTGCCATGTCCATAGGATAAGTAATAAATAATTTTATACTTCAGTTTTCCTATGCATCACCATTTTTCAAAAGCAAAAAAATTACTAGGTAAAATATTATTTTTAAAATAGTAAATTTTGTTTACAGTAAGATTCTGACAACTAATTTATGGAGAGCACCAAAACTGGCATGATATTAAGAACAGAATAAACGCAGTATCACAATATAGAAAAGATTCTCATATTTGTTTCAACTCCAGGTAAAGTTACACGATATTTAGTGAATGATGACTTGGTAGAGCAGCTAAGAGAATAGTGAGAGAAGGAACAGAATAACAACATGACAGGGACAAAAAAGGATGGTGGAAAGGGATTAAGTCCGTAAAGAAAATTAAGAAAATAAAACCAAAATAAAAAAGTGATGAAAACCAGGTTCATAATGGTTCTTAATGAAGACGTAAGAGTAACCTCACAAAGGACTTTGTAGCAATCAATTACACTCACATTTTATTTAGGTTTTTTTATTAATAACCTTAAGAAGGAAGAAGACACATTTAAATTACATTTACAGATAATGCTTCTGATTAACCAGTTAATGCTTGCAAAACTCTTTGATAATACAAAATATTATTTTGTATTAGATGCCAAATAATATTACAATAATGCTACAGGAGATACCGTAAATAGGGTAACAATACAGCATTAAAAAGTCCTTGGAAGATTGAAAAAATGTAGACTAAATCAATGAAAATCAATGCATCTGTATTACACATCTAGAGCACAACTACTCAATGTGGTAGAATTGCTCATGAAGCAAAAATGTGCAGAAAGTCCTTAAGGTAAGAGAGGACAGCAAACCAGGTGTCAATAGTTTACAGTTTCAGATTTAGAGGTGCACGGCAGTTTTTGGGAGAGCTTAGTGGCCTGTGGTGCTCCCATTGCCTTCCTCCCCCAGTAACACTACTCACTGCAGCAAGTGCACCTCATGAGAAGTTTAGAACTGCACAGCTGTTCAGCCATTCTACCTTCAAAATAGGGCTCTTGATTAGCAACAACAAAAAAGTTTTAATTATCTGTTATAATTTTATTAATTTGTCTGATCAATGTCTAATTCAGTTTTTGAGAACTGTTTTTAACTCTTTAAGAGATACAACATCAAGTTGTGAAAGCAATTTCCCTAACTGGTTCACATAAGTATTAGCCACTCTGCTTCTGGATTTAGGCTGAGTTCTCTGAATAATTCTGGCTGTCAAAAATTAATTCATAACCCTGTGACACATTTTGTCACCAACCCATTGATCAGTATACGTGCTGGGGATACCTTAGGCTCAGCTTCACAACCCTTGTAAACAGAGAGACTCTGAACCTAAGCCTGTAATCTCCACTATTGAGCTCTCAGATATCCAAGTGACCACAGACAGGAAAGCTGATGTTCCTTGTAGGACAAGAGTAGTATATCTTGTCACGTGGAAATCCTTGCACCATATTTCACAAGATAAAGCATTAGTAAAAAAAAAAAAAAAATTGCAAATTACATGCACGTAGTTTCAGCAGCTTTTCATGATTCTACTATAAATAATGTAGTCCCGTTACCAAGAAAAGTAAAAAATTTCTTTCTCAACAACTTCAAAAAGATAATTTTGTACAGATGTAGCTCTCCTTGCTACACTAAGCACAGAAACAAAAAAGTTGTTGTCAGAAATGTAGAGAACAGTTCCTCTTGTAACTGTAAATGTACAGATAGATATATCACCATTTCATCAGTTTCTTAAGAGCCAAAAGACTTAGACAGTGCTGCCTTTCAGTGCTACTTAAAAAGGTGAAGCAGAGGGGAATCTTTTTTCATTTTCTCATACCCTTGGATTCTGTTCTCTTCATAGTGATAATCTGGTTTTGTGCAAAGAAATCTGTGTTCAAAACAAATAGTTAAATTTCAGAAGTGTGCTGTTTCACAAGTGCAAGTCCTGTAAACAAGACAAAATAACTTTTCATGCATGATTTCAGAACTGCAGTCTTACAGTTGATCCACCATATAATGCCATGGACTGGAGAAAATGAAATTGAAAAGATGAGAAAAAATTTAAATCTGGAGATGAAATACCTGACTGATTTTGTCTTTGTTTACTCTTAGCAGAAATTATTGGTGAAAAGAATTCAGTCCATCCTTGCAGATATGCATGCATGTCTTCAGACTAGTGATTGCTACATCAGTGAGTAGTTCCTCTGTTTTTCTGCTCTTACAATGAAGTAAGGGATTGGTTATAGAAATCATAGCATTTAAATATACTATCATTATATATGATGACTATAAAAAGTACATAGAGAAGTAACACCTCCTAAGAACAAAAGTACAGTCTGCATCTCTGGTACACAGACTCACTCTTCTCTTGTGCTGTAGAACATAATTTAAAAATTAGGTTTGACAAAACTCTGTAATATCTTATGCTATAGTTCCTCTTCCAAATAACGCATATTCCTGTTGTTAATAAACAAAATTTTAGGAAATAGTAAAAACTAAATTAAAGAGTTTGCAGAAAAGGAAGATTTAGAAGTGAGAATTGCAGGATTGTTTGAAGTACAACTGAATAAAGACATAAGATTAGGTATCCTAATTTTTGTCTGAACTACTTTTAAAGAGAGGATTCAATAGAGAAAAAAAATCTGGTTGGAGCCAATGCAGGCTTTAACTATTTTTTCAACCATTTATTTGCTTAATTTTTTGTTGAATAATCAGAAAAAAATTGTGAAAAGGAGCACAACCCATCCACGTGTAACTGTTTGAACAATAATAGAATATATTGTTCTTGAAGAGTAATAAGATAGACATTGTCATATTGGAAACTTAGAGCTATTCAGAGAAGGAAATTATCTGGATCACAAATGTCTTCATTGAAACTCACCTACCATTTGATGGAAAGCTTCTGCCCAGGTAGTTTGGCTGGCTGAATCAGATGTGATAAACTCAGTTTGTATCTAAAAATGCTTTCTAATTTTGACAAGAGTCTAGAATCAACTGAAGTTCTTTTAGAAACCTATGTCTTCATCTGGGTAGTCTTCTTAATTCAACTACCACTAAGAACTCAAAATAAGACTATGAAAGTTAAAAGAAATATTTAATGAAATGTAATACATTGATATAAATGGAACAATTAATATTACTTTATCATCTCCTAGACAACCATTTTACAGAAAGTGTAAAGACTGATTAGGTCACAAATTCTGGACATATTCCAGAACCTGCATCAACTTTTTCCCTTAAGAAAGTCCTCACACATTCTAAGGTACTGACATATTTTCTGTTTCCAAAATATGTCTTTCCTTAGTCTCACAAAAATTGCAAGCAAAACCTACTGAAAATTATATTTCCTACATTTTGCCCCCATTTCTGAGGGCAAAGAAGGTACATCGATTTTATTTGTGTTTCATCTTATTTATGCATTCATTTTTAGTTTCATCCTGTTAATCACCTAGGCAACATTTTTCTTTCAGTGATTATATGTATCTTCATTATGCTCAATTTAGGGGTCCCTCCAACAGCAGCATGACCTTCTGGCATATTAGGCAATTTCTCCAGTTTGGTGTCCCCACAAAACTCTCTGAGGGTACACTCTGCCATATCATTCAGACAATGTGTGTCCTATGATTTCTGAAAGATGTAATCAGTATAGGTTCCATGATAGTGTTAACATTTCTTTTTAATTCAAAACCAAAATAGTTTACTAACAAAAGTTTACCAAATAGTTTAGTTTACAAAATAAAATCATTATTTAAAAATCTTGCTTTCAAATGATTCTATTTGTTTTAATATGTTCTGTTCAGAAAGACAAAGTAAGGTTTCAAGCCTGTAAATCATTACTTTCTAAAAAATAGTTGTGAGAAGCCCACAGACCTGATGAAGCAGAAACTAAACCCCAAATATCATCTCTTCATCTGAGCAGCAGCTAGAGAATCCACGTATGTGTATTCTCTCCTTTGCCTTCTTCCTGTCTTTGGTCCAACAGTCTTTGATTATTGCATGAAAAATGGAACCATTTCAAAAGAAAGGAATGAGAATGCCCTTGATCTGTGTATGAGTCCATCAGGCAGAAAAACACATTTTAACTGTATCTCATATGAGTATTCAACTAACCACTAAGCCTTTAAATTGGGCACAGAGGCACCTTCTAAACTAAAGGAATTTTATAACGTTGTAAAATATTATTTAAGTATCTGAAAGAAAAATGTGAGCACTATGTTTTTGGAAGGGGTTCAGGGATACAAATCCCATAGCACTAAAGTATTTCTGCAGGAGATGGACCTTAGAGTGCCAGAAAGAAGGTCATACCTATGTTCTCAGATAAGACCTCTATGTCTTTAGTGTGACACCTCCTCCTCATCATCCAGTGCCTCCCAAACATTTCTTAGGGATGGAAATTAAAAGCCAAATCCAGATTATAGACTGTATTGTAAGGATAAAAGTTAAAATTTAGGTATTACAGACAATGCAATAAATATTTTCATTTAAAGTTGAAATAGATAATGTTTTTGCCTTGCTGCAACATTTCCTCTGCTTCTATCTCTCCTAGAATATTTTAAAGCATATATCTAGGCAATAAATTTGGAATCCAATCAAGTGATCTACAAGAAAAAGAAATTAAACCCAAATATTTAATAAAAGATTTAGGTTGGTCTTGTCTAAGACGTTTGTTCTAGAAAGTACTCCTCAATCCAGCATGTCATTATTTCTCCTTTTGAATGTCATACAATATCTTGTTTCTCAAGAGACATTAATAAATAACTGATCTGTTACCTTCGTGGAGTTATTTCATTTACCTTGGTGGAGTTGTTCAATCTAACATTATTTTTGGAATATTTTTTAAAAACTCTTAATTAAACAGTTACAAAATATCTCTGAAAATGTTGTGCTGTGTGATGTCTGTGAAATCAGACAATAGATTGGCATCAGTCTAATATGCATTCAGGATCATACAGTTCCTTTGTGGTCTCCATAATTGTCATACTCTCCTTTAATTACAGTAATATTTTTCCATTAACAATGAAGGTCTAGGGACGTGCAAACAGACTTCAAGTCTTTGAGGAATATCAGATATTCATATTGTTCAATTCAGTTGCATCTGGTCACTGGCAGTTGCACCCAGGCTCTTTGCTACAGATAATTGGCTTTGACAACACTGAAATGAAGGGACAGCATGTGAGCAACATAGTTAATGACATCTTCTGTCATTGAAACTGAGACATGAAAAACTCATGAAGTTCAAGAAGGTCATGTGCAAGGTCCTGCACCTGGCTCAGGACAATCTCAAACACAAATAAAAGCTCAGTGGAGAATGGGTTGAGAGCAGCCCTGAGGAGAAAGACATGGGATGTTTGTTGATGAGAAGCTCAGCATATCCTGGCAATCTGTGCATGCAGCCCAGAAAGCTAACCATGTCCTGGGCTGCATCCAAAGAAGCGTGACCAGCAGGTTGAGGGATTCAGTCCCTTTACGCTGCTTTCTACTTCCTGGAGGGCTGCATTCAGCTCTGGAGCCCCCAGCACAAGAAAGATGTTGACCTGTTGGAATGAGTCCAGAGAAGGGCCACTAAGGCAATCACAGGGCTGGAACTTGTCTCCTCTGAAGACAGTCTGAGAGAGCTGTAGATGTTCACTCTGGAGAAGAGAAGGCTCTGGGGACACCTTGGAGCAGCCTTCCAGCACCTAAGGGGGGCCTTGATAAACTGGAGATGGATTTTTGCAAGGGTGTGTAGTGATAGGACACAGAGGAATGGCTTTAATTTCAAAGAGGAGAGGTTCAGATTAGATATTAGAAAGAAATTTTTTACTTTGAAGGTGGTGAGGCACTGGAACACATTGCCTAGAGAAGTTGTGAATGTCTCTTCCATGGAAATGTTCAAGGCCAGGTTGGATGGGGCTCTTTATCTTTGCGCTATACCAGCATGCTTCCTCATATTCCTGCTGTCTTACCACATCTACCTTCCCTTTGCTGTATGTTGTTCTCAGCTGGATGCAAGTGATTACAAAAAAAAGCATTATTTACTTGAGGATTCATAGAGTAATCCCCTTTTTTCCCTCTATTTTTACTTTTTTTTTCCCACATTATTTCCTAAATTAGTAACACTTTCACTTCCATTGTGGCAAGAAGAAATAATCACCTGTAATTCCCGGCTATAAGGGTTTCTATCACTCCCCACACTGAAGGAACTGAGTTGCTTATCAGTTAAATGCAATTAGTAGTTCCCTGACTAGCATAAATATCCACAACCAGAAATTGCAGCCTTCCTTCACTGTAATGAAGGCTCAAATGTACTGCTAAATGCAGCTTTTAACCATTTTTGTCTTACCTATCCAAGGGAACTATGATCCTCCCTTTGACAAGTGTGACACAAAAAGCACTTAGCAGTGGAGTGCTTTCTCATTGTTTACTCATCAACAGAAGAGTTAATTGATTGTTCTTTAGGGTGTGTTCAGATAGTCAATGCTGACTTGTAGTTACACTAACAAAATAAGGGCACAAGATGTTAAAAGTTATTGAAAGTAGTAGCAAAAGAAGAATATTGCCTTGTTATGGATAACAAAGGAAGAGCAGTCAACAGAATTGCTGACTAAGGTAGAAATTTAAAAATTGTCATATTACAAATGACAAAGAAGTTTATAAAGTCATTTAAAAAACCAGATCAAATGGATAAAGAGTAAATACAGGAAGTTTGTTTGTTTGGAGGCAATGAAGATGGCAAAGGAAAAGAACCTGGAGTAAGGAAAAACATGTAAAAGGCAACAGAGGTGAGAGAAAATGATGATCAGTGTTGTGCAGATGCTTGCTGAGCATTCCTGTGTCTGATCACTGCAGAAGAACAAACCTGCTCTTCTCACCATATCTGATCTAGGGGAGATTTGGAGTTCTTCCTCTAATGTTAATGAGATCTTGCACAGAGAGAATGTTCAAAGAGTCATATAAACCTCTCTGTGGAAGAACACTCACAGGAAGGGGTTAAAAGGGGAGAGAGATGTTTCTCACTTGTCTTAACAGTATTCTATTGCTGAAGGTACCCTCAGTCCTCAGACTGGTGAGATTTCTATTTTCTTTTTCCTAAGTGTTTCTCATTGCTATCTCTTGCATTGCAACAGTGGAAATAATGAAGAATCATTATTACATGTCCATTCAGCACAATGCCTTGCCAAGCTGTAAGATGTTTCAGGGCCTGACAGACCTGTTTCTCATTGTCAGAAACAAATTTAATGGATGTGGTTTATTTTAACAGCTAATTAAGTTTTACTTTTACTCTATGCTTCTATTCTATTAACAGAGATAGTAAAAAGGTATAAGGAAAAACTTTCCTAAATCCAGACAATACTTTGTTCTCAAATCTGTACCCATAGCTGAATCCAGTTAGTAAGAATAATAATGTTCATTTTGACATAAAATTCCCTAAAATATATTTCTTTTTTTATGCCTAGCAGCAACTTGTGGTTATTCTTCCACAGCAACTTAAGCAAAGGACTTCTGAGTTCTAGAGCATTCTGTCTGTCAGCCCTCAAATAAAATTGCCAGCTTTTCCCACTATCAATACATAGTGTAGCATTTGTGAGTGTGTGGTCACACGTTGAAGCAGATGGTGTGGCTGTTCTGGGTCAGGTAATTAAATTATCTCACAGGTCTAGGGCAGCTGAGCAGCCCTACCTGAACTACATCTGGGGTTCGACACTGCCATGTTTTAGGATGGGATATCTCCCGTAAATGTTACCCAAACTAAGTAGGAAACCTGATGCTGTCTGGACTTGTTTTGGTATTTTAATCACTTGATTCTGCAGTCAAACTAGGCTTGAGAGTGAGATAACTGTGTGTCATCTTATCATTAAGTGAGTACTTAATTTTACCAAATACTCATGTAAATTTGCATGTAAATATTTGACTTGAAACCTAACATTAATTTTACATTTTTATAAATGTGAAACATCAGTTATTACTGCTCTGAACTGTTACATTTACTGACAATAGTGTGTTTATAGAAAATAATTACATTTTAAAAATAGAAAATCTAGGATTAAGAGGAGCCTTTGTGTTCCTTACTCCTTTTTTTCCCCAAGCAAGCTTGTTTTAAACCATAGCTTTTATTTTATTACTAATGGATACTGAGAACTTATTGCAATCTATTTCTTGTTGACCAAAATCCACAAAAAAAACCCTCTAAGATATCCTTCATTTTCGAGATGACAAAATTTTAAAAAGCTTCAGTAAATAATCTGAATATGAATCTTACATAAAACATAAATAATGAAATAGCAAAAAAGACAGATTTCATATCACTAAATGTATGCAAATGGGTACATGGATACATGCATGAAAGGATGGATTTGAATAAGTCTAAATATTTAATTGGGTCAGGCAAAGGAACAGGAGATTTGAAATGGTATGTTAAATCAGAAAACTAAATATTTGTTCTCTCATTTTTGTGTTCTCTTTTGTTTCATAATTGACTATTTCTGTTATCCTTAATGAAAATACTAATATGTGTGATATTTACAAGGAGTCTTGTAAATTCACTACTCTGAAGTTCAGTAGCTTGAAGTGATATGAATATAAACACTTGAACTCCCTACTGCATTCCATCTAATCCATTCATTCTTCCTTTCACTGTTTGAACCTCTTAAATTTTATTTTCTTTCTCACAGACAGTTTGCTACTTTGAAGGAAACTTGACTGGGGGATGAAGCTCTTCAGAAAGAATTCACAGGGATCCTATTGTTAGGAAACCAATTTCTTTTGTTTACAGTACATTTATTTGAAATTGTCACACCAGCATTGGCACAGCTGCAGATTACACAGTGATGTCAGGAAAGATGACAAAAACAATAGGCTTAAAAATAAAAGCTGATAACATTAAAATTCTCCCTTAGTCTAGCTGTGTTACAAAGAACTGTGGGCTTCACAAATAAAAAAACCTGACAAACTATTGTCTAATGCTATTAAGTTGGTCCTTTTTCTTCGAAAGGTTTAGAATGTTCATTTTCTATTAATTTTAACAATATTTATGTGATTAAAAAGCACAACATTTGAAACTCTTTATTATTATTGATTTACAGAAATTATGACCTTTAGTATTTTTATACATTCAAAATAGAGATAAAGCTTAAGTTCCCTGCTGTATTTTCAATGTGTGTCATGCTGTTAACATGCTTAGTAATCAATGATCTAGGCTCTTCTGCACAGTAAACAAAAATAGTAACTGGAAGTGGTGGCCCCCGCTCTAGAGAGCTCATGGCAACTAGACAGGCCAGGTGGTCAAGTGGGACAAATGGCTGTGGTGGCACACAGGGTAGTGGCAAAATGGACTGTTCAGTCAATAGCCCAGCTTGCCACCTGGTCAGCTACTTTCAATACTTACTGTAATGGCCGTGAACATTTCATGCCCTTTTTTAAATGACTAAGCTATTGCAGAGATCACCTGAGTTTAGTGACATTTCTCAGTCTTTTTAAACCATTAAATTAATCCAAAATCAATCTAAAACATCATATTACCCATACTTATTACTGTTATTATTACTTCTGCCAGTTGTTATCTGTTATGGTGCAAATGAGTTGGAGTTTGGAGTAGCCTGCTGATATGTGGTAACATCACGTTCTAACCAGATGTGAGTTTTAAGCCATGTAAAAAGTCACATATTTGTGCTCACATAGTTTTAAAAAAATAGATAATGCTATGGTCCCATCAATTTTGTTTATTTTAATTTTTTTAAAATATATGTCTCATTAGTTGCAACTGATGTCAGCAACTATGAAATTTTTATTAAATTCCACTGCTTCTCTATGTTAAAGATGCTGTTTTTTAACACACACACACACTCTCTCTCTCTCTCTCTCACACACACACCCCCCCCCAAATCTCCCTTACCTAGAAATATAGATGAAACTGTCCAGGAAACTTGCATTAGTACATTTACTGTTATTACAAGGCCAGTTTTGTCACCAGAAAACTTAATTTGTGGCCTGCAGTGATATTATTTTTACTTTTCATATGCTTTGTCTTTTCAATGAAGATTTGTTAGCTAAGTCAGGTTTACAATCACTGGGAAATGTACCTGAGAGGAAACACAGAGATGTTTCATTATTACTGTTTTCAGTTTCTCATGACTGTTGCAACCTTTCTCATTTATCTCTTGGTGTTTTCTCAGCTCAGACATTCCTATGCAGAGCAGTGAACTGAATCTCAGCATCAGACCGAGAGGGGTGTGTTACACTGACCAGCCAAATTTTACATACTTCTTTATGCCTTTCCTTTCTTTCCCTTCTCTTTTCCAAACAGTCCTTTATGCAGAATTTGGCAGTGAAGACAAAACCATTGAAAGATCAAAGAATATAAAAGGAAGCTACCAGAAGCTATTACTAGAAACCAGAAACACCTTGGCTTCCCCTCGCCCTGGAACAAATATTTTAAAATCTTATTCCATTTTTCAGTAGTTCTCAGAACCTGTGATACATTTTCCTGTTTCTAATTTTCTAAGAATTCTTGAAGAATATTTGTAATTAATTCTAACTGTATAGAATGAAAGCACATAAAATTAGCTATAGGTAGGAAAAAAAAAGCATTTTTACTGAGATCAAATTTCAGAAATGTGAATCTATTCTCAGTGTAAAAGAATATAGCTAGCTAATTGGAAACGTGTCTCATAGCTTCAAACTCTTTAAATAAAATTTAATTTTGAACACAAACTTGCATAGGAAACATATTTTAAAATATTAAAAATGTTTTAAAATAAACTACTTAAACATTTTAACCTTTTTGGCCTGGAAAAGAGATAGGCACCAAAAAGTTTCAATGACTTTTGCAGAAAAGTGACATACTGAGGAAGAAAAAAGCATGATGCTTCCCTGTAAGGAACAAGAAAATTTAAAATTTCCCTATAACTCTACAGTACTAAACAGTGTGTAAGACCAAGAGTTATAATGAAGGAAAGAGGTATTTTTTGTGTTCCCAGGTGGTGACACTGAATCTTCATATGAATGTAAAAAAGTGTTATATAAATGGTCATGAAATGAATAAGCAAAAGAAATTGAAGCATTCCTTTACTATCTAACTATGGACAGAAAACTCAAGAGTAGAGGGGCTGCCATCACCTCTAAATCTAAAAATTTTGAATGAAATGCTGTGTTGGGCTCTTTTCAACAATAACCACTGTGGTGACTTAAGAGAAATGACCTCTCCCATGTTCTGAATGGAGACTGTCACATTTCCTGCACAGCACTACCTGCTCTGTTCTGCATCTTGCCTTACACTTTTTAATACAAATATCTTTCAGGGATCACTCATATCCTTATGCAAAGTCTGCTGCTTCCCCTTCCTTCTCTCAGAGGGATTTATGGAGCAGAAGTTCCACAGGAACTATTTTTTCCTCACTAGTAATTTCCTTTTCTGGTCCTACAAACCTCCAAAGGCTGTCACTCTGCGGCAGCTCCCCAGGCCCACTGACAGCTCTCTCCTAGAGCCCTGGGAAGGTAAGGGTAAAGTGAAACACTTTTTTGCTTATATTTCGGATCACTGATTCTTCCTGAAGAAGAACAGGAAAGGATGCTGGCTAGCTTTCTGACATTAAGTCAGTGAATAACTGCTCTCTCAAACGAGAGTAAAACTGTCAACTAAAATCAGTGAAAAAGTGCACCCAATTTCTTGTTGGGCAGGAAGACTCCCCTTCAAAGATGCTGGTCCTTGATTGCCTTTCAACAAAGACTCAGTCTGTGGAGTGCTTCTGCAGAAAGAGCTTCAAATGAATAAGAAAACAAACAGCCAAACAAATGAACCCATATGAGAAAATAGACTTCAACAGACTACACAGAACCAGTCGGGAACAGTCTGCAGTCCACCAATGAAAGACCGTGTGAGGCAACACACTCCAAGAATACACAGATAATAAATAAGAAACAAGCTAAAAATAAAGATATTTTGTAGAAAATAAGCAATGCAGGATATGCTGGCTTTGGCTGGGATAGAGATAATTTTCCTTCTAGTTGGTAGTATGGACTGTGTTTCGGATTTGTGCTGGAAACTGCGTTGATAACACAGGGATGTTTTTGCTGTTGCTGAGCAGGACTTGCACAGGTCAATGATTTTTCTGCCCGTCATTCCACCCCACCATTGGGGAGGCTGGGGGAGCACATGCAGGTGAGAGGGGACACAGCTGGGACATCTGACTGCAACTGACCACAGGAGTTTCCCATGTCATATGATATTGTGACCAGCAATAAAAACTGCTGGGAAAAGAAGAAAGGGTTGCTGGGGAAAAGACACTTTTGGAGTTATGCCATTTTGACTTCCGAAGTCACTACAACACATGATGGAGCCCTGTTTTCTTGGGATGGCTGAGCACATGGGAAGTGGTGAATGTGTTCCTTGTTTTGCTTTGCAGGTTTCACAGCTTTTGCTTTACCTATTAAACCATCTTTTTTTCCAACCCAAAAGTTTTCTCACTTTTACTCTTCTGATTCTCTGCTCCATCTCACCAGGGACTGAGCAAGAGGCTGCACGGGGGTAAGTTGCCAGCTGAGGTAGGACCACAACACAGCAACAAAGAAGGAAAACCTAACCTCAATGCAAATACCGTCTAATTAACAAAAATAAAAAATCTACAGGAATTTCAGAAGTCAAAATGAGGAGAGAAATTCAAGGTATATGTTTAGAATATTTTTAATAAGAAATGACAAATCAAAAATAATTTCAATTTGATTACATGTTTTTTAATAAAACTTATCAACTGGCCATGATGTATGAAACTTCCAACAAACTGTTTTTGCCTCTGAATCTGCCATATGTATCCGAGATGTTGTTAAAATCTAAATTGCTTTCACTCTACTAAATATTCAACTGAAATTACTACTTTCCCCCATGTCTATTCTCTCCGTAGGTCTTTTTTATCTACTATGCAGACACAGTTAACTTAGAATTTTTGAAAATATTTTCCGTTATGAGCTGCCAATGCCTAACCCTTGCCTGAGAATATTATTAAAAGTGGGTTCAAGGTTATTTATTTCATTTCTAACCAAAATGGAACAGTTACATGAAAATTCACTTATTTATTTGGTACTTCCATTTTCTGTAAAACACAGACATTCTTGCATGTACCTATCCAGTGAGTCATCCATTGAATAAAACCTGAAGAGCATAAAATTTAATAGAAACTATAAAAATGCATTTCAATGAGCTCTTAGTAAATGCAATGTTCCATCAATTATTGCATTCCTTTTTCTGTAAGGATGTACTAATTATATTATTAGTACCACACATGCAATCTCACAGATCTCATAAAAGTAATGTAACATGCATTATTTTTCAATATTTGTAGTTTCTCATGACTGAGATTGCTGTGCATCTGATTCTTAGTCTTCATTTACTGATGACATGAACTTTCAAAATGAAATTTCCTTTCACAATTATTATGCTTCAATATGATCCTCTGTATGCAAATCTAAATTTGCAAATTAGAATATTGGTTATACTAGTGAAATAAAATATGCTTGATTGATGCCTTTGTGTTATGCTGTATTACAGTTACTTTTTATTCCCATTATTAATTAAAAAGCAAACAATAAACCAGTCAGTAAAGAAGTAACCAATCATAGTAATATCTTGAATATCTATCTGCAGTGACAGTGAAAATGAACAGTAGAGTTTTGACAGATAAGAGTTAACTTCCGAATACCCCAAGTTAATTTTCTCATGTTTTCAAACTGAGTTTCACAGAAAAACATTTTAGGAAGGAGGAAGAAAGCTAGTTTTAATGATATTTTAATATCAGACATTCTCATTTGTCAGAATCATTGCTCATTAATATCTGATCCTGCAAGATGCTGAATATATTTGGTGATAAACAGAACCTCTTAACTATCAGAGAAATATAAACTGAGAGAAGAGCCACTTACAGGGCTCATTCTGTATTTCAGAGGATCAGGTCCTAAATGAGCTTTTCAATTCATTGGTTCCACACCAATGCATTTTTCCATTCAATATTTATCGAGAACATTTATTCGTATTGAAAATGGTTGCACCATGGGATGTCATGCAGCTATAGTAAATAGCAAATAGATTATTCAATTACTCTGTGCCAGCAGAGACAACAAAGTATGGGAAATATTAAATAAGTTCTTTGTTGCATATGCTTACTTGTTAAGACTTCAGCAGCATTCTAAATCTGTTAACCTTTCCTGTGGTTCCTTCTTCCTTCCAGAAAGGTTGTGTTTCTGACAAATTTGACATGGGCATGATAAATGAGTTATATTTGTAGATGTTGATTATAAGACCTGTTCAGCTTGCTGTCCACCCTTCCTGTCATGCTAATAGATGCCTGGTAGCATAAATAAAGACAAGTCCCATAAGTGAGTAGCAAATGTTTTTAATGATAAAGTGCATCACCTAAGATGTTTACAGCCCCTGCAGCACACATCTGATACAGAGCTATGCATGACAAATATTGTAGGATGTTTTAAGGAACACAAAATTATATTTTCTTTAAGAAAAAATTTTCAAGTCAATTCCAAATAACTGAATATAAATCTGCCTTTTTTCATTTCTATAGACAAATTCTACTGTTATAAAAAAATCATTAAGTGATGGTTAAAAGATGTGAAAACTGACAGTAAGAAATGTATTTTTAAGCTCTAATGGATCACTGTTTACATTACTGAAATATTCTCCTTGTGCAACAATAAGCAGAACTTTCTTCTAACTGTCCACGCATTATTTCTAGATTAGAGCATAATCCAAAAAGCAGTTAGTCATGTAATTTTAATCGAATTACTAGGTGTCTCACATTTTATTAGCTAGGGTTTTCAGGTCTACAGAGGTTCATGCTCCTAAGATCCTTTGCTGGTTTTTAACAAAACATTTTGCTAGTTTGGGCAGTAAAGGTTGTACAAGCCTCCACTGCACCTTTTTCTGAAAGCAGATAGAGTATAAGCTTTGTGGGCTGCCAACAAGTCAGGTTTATATCCTAGAGCTGATTAAATAAAAATTTCAAGATAAATACATAGTAAAAATATGCACAATGGTGATAGATTTTCCCTCCGGAAACTGTCTTTTTTACTAGCCAGAAAAACATCACATATCCACTTTGAAGGAAAGGAGCCAGACTGTGTGTTATTTTAAAACAGAAATGGATTATGAAAAAGAAGTCCCCCATAGAGCCATATGCTCTTTAGCATTACTCATGAAACAGTCCTTATCATAGGGACACAGTGAATTTTTCAGAGACAGAGTGTCAGTGGTGTTCACTGGGAATTCATTAACAAGGGACAGGTCAACAGCTCATGACAATCATGAAAGAAGATAGAATTTCATATAGTCATAGAATACCAGGATGGAAGGGGACCTCAATGATAATCTGTCCAACCTTTCTTGCCAAAAATCCAGTCTAGGCAAGGTGGTCCAGCATCCTGTCCAGTTTTGGGGAATCCACCACTTCTCTGGAAAGATTGATCCAATGGATGATTGCTCTCATTGTGAAAAATTTTCCTCTTGTGTCCGACTGGAATCTCCCCAGAAGTAACTTGCACCCATTATCCCTTTTAAAAAGGGAGTCCCCCTTTTCTTTGTAACCGTCCTGTAAATACTGTAACATGGTGATAAAGTGTCCCCTAAGCCTTCTTTGCTAAAGGCTGAACAAACTCGGTTCTCTCAGCCAGTTTTCATTTGACAGGGTTCACAATAATTTGATCATTTCTGTGGACCTTCTCTGGACCCTTTCAGCCTATCCACATATGTTTTGTGTAGCAGGGAACAAAATTGTACCCAGTATTCTGTGTGGGACCTGACAAGAACTGAATAGAATAGAATGCTTTATCTCTGCTGGTGATGGCCTTTTTGACGCAGCCCAGCATTCTGTTGGCTCTATTTACTGCAGAGAGTCACTGACCACTTATATGGAACTTATTGTCCACCAAGATTGTCCCCCAGGTCTTTTTCCATAGAGCTTCTTTCTAGCTGGATAGATCGCCAGCCTGTGCTGCACTCCTGTACTATGTTTTCCCAGGTGCAAAACTTTACACTTGTCCTTGTCGAACTTCATAAGGTACTTGTTAGCCCACTCTTCCACCCTATTGAGGCCTTCAGGGTGGCTCTCTCTTTTGAAGTGCCCACTTCCCCACTTACTTTGGTATGCTCTGCAAAGTTAATCAGGGTACACTTAACCCTGTCATCCACATCAGTTATGAAGATATCAGACACTGTTGAAACCAATATTGATGCGGGGGGACCCACCTTGTGCCAGGTTGCTGTTTGCAAAGGAGCTGTTTACTACCAACCTTGCGGCCTGTCAGTCAGTTCCCCACGCACCATGCGAACCACTTGTCCAGACAATAACGTTACTCCGGTGACTCCAGGAGGAGGCTGTGGGAAAGCATGTCAAAAGCATTGGAGAAATCCAGGTAGACAATGCCCACCACTCATGCCACATCAACCAATTCGGTTACTTTGGCATAGAAGATGCTCAAGTTTGTCCAGCATCATTTGCCTGTGGTGAATCCATGCTGGCTTTTTCCAATCACATGCTTCATCTGACTTGTGATATCTCCCAGGGGGATTTGTCCCACAGCCGTTTTAGGCACTGAATTAAGACTGGTGAGCCTATAAATTCCTGGATCCTCCTTTAAGTCTTTCTTGTAGACGGGAGTGACATTAGCCTTCTTCCAGTCTTCTGAAATATCCCCCAATCTCCATGACTTCTCAAAGATTATGTAGAGTAGCCTCACTATTATGTCAGCCAGCTCTCTCAGCACACTCAGAGCTCCTACAACAGTTCACATACCAACAGTTCCTTCACTGATGGTGAGTCTGTATCTGCATCAAACTGGATTTTTGTTCCCAAGGCCAGGCACCCAATTGTGCTGGTGAAGACAGAGGTGAACAAAGTATTGAGAACCACAGAATTTTCAATGTTGTTGGTGACAAACTCACCTCTCTCAATGTTTAACACTGGGCCAATCACTGGGCCAATATTTTCCTTCTGTTTCTGTTTGCTGTGTACATACCTGAAGAACCCTTTTTTGTGTTTTTTGAGTTCTCTGGCCAATTTCAATTTGAGTTGAGCTTTTGCTTTTCTAACTGCATCTCTGCACACCCTGGCAAAGCCCTCGTAGTTCTCTGTAGGTATTTATCCACTTTTCCATCTCTGGTACAGTTCTTTTCTGGTTTTGATCAGATTCAAAAGCTCACAGGTAAGCCTGTGAAAAAACTCCCATTATTCACTAGTTCCTTTATCCTTTATGGAATCTTCCCACAGAATCCCTCTCAAGTGAACTCTGAGCGAGCTGAAGTTTGCTCTTGTGTGGTCCAAAGGTATAACACAGGTTCCCGGAGGCTAAGTCATGGTTTTTATGCATGAAAGAGGTTTATTTTAGGACTGTTACAGTTGTGAGGTCCATACTTGGTGCGATGGGGTGGGAAGCACCGCCATTTGTCTTGACGGCCTTTTGTCCCTACATGCACACACGCGCAATTCAAGTGATTCACCCCTTCTCTAACACGAAAGAATATCCAGCCTGTGAGAAGTGGGAGACAACATGGTCTCTGACTGTTTCCTTCCCACCACATGTTTTCTACAGTAAGAATGGGGTTTTTGGGCCACACATGTATAGCCCTATGCTGTTCCTCCCCGATACATCTTCCAGGGAAAAACTCTTACTGCTCTACAGCTCTGCTAAAATCTAAAATTTTTCTTAGTGCTAAACTTCAGCCTGTTCAAATTCTATATTATTGTGGTCACTTCAGCCAAAGTCACCATTAACCAAGGTATTACAAAGCAGGTTTTCTGGTTTTGTGCGTAGCAAATCCAGTAGTGCCTCTTTCCTGGTTGACAATCTAATATTTGTATGAGGAAGCAGTCCTCTACACATTCCAAGATCTTAATGTATGACATGAGCTGCTGTATTTTTCTTCCAACAAATGTCTAGTTAGTTGAAGTTATCCAGAAAAAACAGGTTCTATTGACCTGAAGCTTGCTTTGGTGACCCAAATATTACTTTTTTGGCCTTATCATCTTGGTTTGGATGTCAGTAGTGGATGTCTACTGTAAGATCCCCCTTAGAGGAAAGCCGTCTGATCTTACCCCAGAGACATTCAATAGAGCTTCCACAATCACCATAGCTGACTTCTATTCATCCATGGTACTCCTTAACATAGAGTGCAAGTCCTCCTCTTCCCCTTCCCTGTTTTTATGAGAGTCCATGGCCATTCATTGCAATCCTGCAGTCATGTGAGTTGTCCAACCATATTTCAGTTATTCCAATGATACAAATGAATCCAAATGAAATTTCTAAGAAAGGTCTAAGGAAGATATAGCACACGGGATAAACACAAATAATGGTGTATATAATGATCTCACTTCCTCCAAACATATGTACTCATGGACATTGCTATCTGTATGAAAGTTAAGCTAAGCAAGAATGAACTTTTCAGTTTTATAAATATTAAGAAAAAAATGAAAGAATAATACCTGAGAAATATTAAGAGAATATGCAGACTTTTCCTTATACATAGGTCGTCATCAGCTTAAAATGACTTTTCTCTGGTTTATTTCTTTCTTTCCCTGTGTATCATCAGTATAGACACCAGTAAGTTAGCATCACACTGTTGTTGAAACTTCAGGAAAGAAAGATATTGCTAAAATTCTCATCAGTCATTTGGAAAAAAAGCAATCACAGAAGATATTTATGCCACTTATTGACTAATAACTGCATTTCTAATCCAGAAGCACCATAAGTTAATATCTAAAACTGAGTGGTGGAAAAGTAAGGAGCAAGAAAGGAGGAGAAGATGGGTTTGGGAATAAAGGGTGGAGATGAAGGGCTGAGAAATAAAGTGAAGATAGGATATCAGTTTCCAGTTCAGCTACCCCTTTTCAAACTGTTTACTAGTATAGGCACTCTTTGAAGTCAGTCCAGTCTCCTGTGTCTTTTCTCTGCTGGTGGACAGATGACAGATTTGCCACTGTGCCCTCACACCAGCTACATCCAGCTGGTTGTCTTTCCAAATGACCTCCTAGCTGTGCCTATTTGCTGTGTATTTCTAGTCCCTTGATGTTCCATTTATTCGGTCCTGTCATCTTCTGCTAATGTAAAGCCTGTGCTCTCCTGACAGGAGACGTCAGCATCAAAAATCTCTTTCTCTAAAGTATGACCAGTTGAATTTGTACTATGAATACCCTTGCAGATACAGTAAATCCATTCTATTTGTTACTCTCACTTTTTATAATCCTGTGTTATTTGAATGTAATGATTAACTATGAGATTTTATTAAGAATATTTATAACCAACATAGTCAATAGTTCTGTGAACTCACTGTGCTGGCTCTCACCATCAAATCTATGTAGGTAGCCAAGACAAATGTAACCCCCACTGAAATCCTTACTATTCAAGTCACAATAAATTCTTATAGATCAGCTCAGACTGGCATTTTACATGCTCTTTTCTGTAAGCTTCAAAGTAGGATGTTGAGATGAAGCATTTCAGACCATATTGTTTCAAAATCCATTTTAAGATACAAAAGTATAGAGTTTGTTATATTATTTGAAAATCATTGCACTACAAGGCAGAGATAAATGCAAATTCAGATGAACTACAAAATGTCTTCAATTCTGAGAAATGCTAAACTATGGTTAAGTCTATATAGCCTGAAAAAAGTGTCTGAAAAAAATCTTAATATGAAACATTCATTTTTTGTAACTTTAGAGGACTATAGTTTAAATTAAATAAATTGAATAAAAGCTTTGATAAAACAATTATTACAAGATATGATTGTTACTAGACATAGGGTAAACAAGGTAAGGTGGTAGGTGCATAGTATCAAGTCAAATGGACTTTTTGACCTTGAAGGTCTTTTCCAACCTTAACGATTCTATGATTTTTAGATTTATTTTCATTCAGGTTTCTATGTAGAAATATTCTATCAAATAGGCTTTACATAACTGTCACAGGTGGTAGTTCCATTTGGTTTTGTTGTGAAAAGGATAGCATATATATGAACATAAAAGTGACCCGGATACTTAGCCAAGTTTTGACCTGAGGTACATACAGAAGGATGTGATTCTGTTGGTCTGAGCTTTCCCCTTCTGGATGCAACTGCTGCTACAGAGCTGTGACAGCTGCTACACTAATCTAAGTAATATTAGATGTTTTCAATAATGAAGTGAGGAGAAGCAGAAAGAAACTCAGTAAGAGAACCAGTATGTAGATGATTAGCGTGTCACCCATATAGGTCTGCGTACTGACTCTTGGCCTCAAGCCTTCCTTGCGGAGGCTGCAGTTCTTGATGTCTTCACTGAGACAACAAAGAACCAAAGTCAAACCACAAGCATGTCTTCTCTACATACTAAAGCTTTCACTTCACAGGAAACCAACAGGCTTTTTGAATTTCTGGAACAGGCAAAATACATAATCTTGTATCACATGCTTCAAAACATTGGGAAACGAGAACAGTTGTCTCAGGATAAACAAATGTATATGTACACATATCATTGCTTCTCAATAAAATACTACTTCACTTTTACCACAAGACATATGACTGCATGAAAATTTAAAACAAATGTTTTGCGGAAAAATGTGTCAGAGTTACATTTTTAAGCAATAACCACTTTAACTTTGAGTCATTAACCGCTTTTTGAACTTGGTAGCTGCATAAGTTTTCCACCAACTATGTGGTCTACCTATACAGTCCATGGCTCAACAGTTTGCTAAGAAGGATGTTATTGGAAACCTATATTGTTAAAATCAAGGAACTTCTACAGTTATCCCCTCATCCACTTAGCCAGTTACTTCACTACGGAAGCCAGTCAGATTGTTTAAACATGATTTACGCAAGAAAAACCACCTCAATAAACACAGAGATAGTCTGCTGTATTAAATCCCATATATGTCTCTAATCTTCAGTGGAACAAAGATAAACCTTAAAATTTAAAAAAAATGGTGTCGTAGTTTTGCAAGACCT
>WBMZ01008308.1:0-43122 GCA_013400975.1 Atrichornis clamosus
TTTTTTTAAACCACTTGCAACCTACTCCCATCACTTGTACTATGCTTGAGTAAAAGCAAGATAGGGTAGTATCTTGGCTTAAACTTTATGTACTTTTGTTGGAAGTGTTTTATGATGATTTTCTCCTTTTACACCAAATGTTGTATAAATGCAGTATAAGGTTCTTCAAGTTTCAGGTAATTCAGTCTGTTAGTGGCATTTTCTCCTAACTGGTGTTGAGAAAAAAATTATTTTTCAATTTCTTTAGAATCAACGCAATAAAAGAAATCACTGCAAGATGTCCCTTAGCCATGACTGAAGATCTGCTCCAAGACCTTGTTCAGTACAAGACTCATAAAAATAAAAGTAAATATTACATGGATATGGCTTTACTTTTCTCCTGTATTATGTGCTCTTCAGTTATAGCCTCCATGATAATGGTGTCCTAAATGAGTTTTGTGGGCTGAGACCATTTTCCAGTGTTTGGGTTACATTTCTCTATTTGGAGTGTGTATCTATGGGAGACAAAACAGTCAAGGGTAGTTATGGTGGGCAAACTAACGACAAAAAAAAAGCAAGGGAAGGGATTAAGAAGTGCTAGTCCTAGAGAAGTGCTTTGTTCTATACCAGAGAAATCAGAGACAGCCACAACCTCAGAGAAGGCATGAGTAGGCTGTAAATAGTGATGATCTCTGTGGGCTTTTGGTTTGCTCAGATTTCTGCTTTTCAGTACTACTTCCTGACTCTCTCATTTTCTGGGTAGATGTGATGATGTCTGCAAGAACTCTGATACACCTGTTCCGCTCTCTGAATCCAGAGATGCTGCAGAAGAAGTTAAGGGTAAGTGTTTCATGTGTGTTGCATTCACTAAAAACTGATGTGCTCAAAAATTGAGAATTGGTCTCTATCCTCTTGAGAAGGTGGAGTCAAGCTTGTGTTCTGCCTCTGCCTGATGCCTTGGGATGTGGTGTGCTATTATTTCCACATTTCCTTATTTCAAATTCATCTAACACATGATTAGATGATGCTCCAGAAGTTCAACCATTTTCTGAGATTCATTCAACTTGAGTAATTAAACTTTGCCTCATGAAATAAGGAAGGATCTTCATCTCTTAGCGCCCACACCCTTCTGTTCTGCTAGATATTTTCATAGATTGGTGGGCATTAAAATAGCAGCCTGCTTACTGTGTGTTTTATTAATATACAGGGTAAGCCTACTGAGGCCTCGGTGGAAGCCAGGATTCATGAGTATGGAGAACTGGATGCCAAAGATTACATTCCAGGAGCAGAAGTACTGGAGATTGAGGATCAGAAAGGCGAGGGAGGAACCCAAGAGCAAGGTTGGCCTTTATTCTTTAAAAATTCTATTTTGGGCATCACTGTCACTAATATTTTATGTGGACATGGAACTTGGTGTTTGTGCATTTCATTTGCTGCTGTCCTGTGCTGTGACTTGCATACGTCTATCCCTGAGTAAGTGCAATTTGTCAGTGAGGTTTGATACTGTTGCTTTGTATGATACACACTGAGGTGGAGAAGCACAGGGACAGACAGTACAGCCGTGAACTTTGTGTTCTGCTTCTCCTACATAAAACACCAAAACAGTACTTGAAAATGCACTTTGTTTTCAGGATCTTGACCTTGAGATGAGAATTAAGCTTTGCAGAGCATAGCATGAATCATGTCCCTGGGCAAAATGCAGTCAGGAGATGGGTGAAATGAGTGAAAGGCAGCAAGAGCAGGTGATCGAAGCATCAATTACTGCCAATTCAGGTAGTTAAGATGAGTTTGTATTAACAGCTCTGTACTTCTTCCCTGAGCAGATGGCTGGGAAAGTGCTAGTCTGAGTGAGGAGGAAAACAATGAAGATGGAGAATGGATTGATGTGCATCACTCCTCAGATGAAGAGCAGCAACAAGTAGTGAGTTCCAACTCTCTTCTATGCCAAATACTAACGAGTCTCATTAATCACAGACCAGAACCTCTTGCTCTTCACCCTGGTGTGGCTGCTCTTAAATACCCATCCTGGCTTTCAGAGTGAGCTGTCCAGAAGCAGTGCTGTTGAAGTGCTGTTCAGCACTGGTGCTGAAGTACTCCTGTTGTTAGAGTGGGAGGGGAGCAGGGGGAATGCTGTCTTAGGGCTAAATTCCTTCAGAGTTGTGATAATTAGGTGAGTGCCTTTACTCCAAAATCTGGTGTGCATGTACTTTATTCAAACACTAGATGTTGGATATGAGACTAGAAAAAATCCTAACAACTGGTTGTAGCATTTCCCAGCAATATTGCCCTTACATAATGTGTATTTGGGAGGCAAGGATCACGGGTTGTGGCACAGGAGTGGTTTGCAAAGCTCTGAGTGATTCTTTTGTACTTTTTTCTTTTCCAAAGGCAGAAAAAGTGAAAAGCATGCCCATAGAGGAACGAAAAGCCAAAGCTGCAGCAGTCAGTACAAGCAGGCTGCTAACTCAGGAAGACTTCAAGAAAATACGTCTTGCTCAGCTTTCCAAAGAACTTAATTCTGCACCTGGCAAAGCTGCAAAGCGGAAATACTTTGAAATAGATGATGAAGAGGGGGAGGAGGGCAGGTAAGATATGGACTACTGAGTGCTTTTTCTGACCTATCCTCTAGTGATGCAACTTCTCATTGCAGCAGGGCACAGAGCTCTGCTGTTGATCAGTGTTCCCTGGTGACAGGTAGCCAATACTCAGAGCCTGGAATGGATCCTGGGCTGGGGGTTTACTTATATCTGGGAGAAAAGACATGAGGAGCTTATGGAAGGTCTCAGACTGTTTGGCTTGTTCAGGCCAAGAGGCACAAGAAGGGTTTGGTTCGTTTTTTTTTTAATGGTAGCTGCATGGTTATATCTCCAGTGTTTCTTAAACTTTGTGAAAAAAAGCAGGACTTGAAAAATAAAAGTGGGTGACTTTTGTAATGGATATCCCATACAAGAGGAGTAGCCTGAAGGGAACAAGAAGTGTTTGTGTATAAATTCACGGTAAGACTGGTCTAAGATGCGTGAGAGACAAAGGGGAAAGAGGGCATCATGTTTTCCTTGCCAGATGAAGTTTTGTGTGGTGATGTTTTGCTGGATTTGTGTGTGTAGGGGGGAGTTGCTTTCACTCAGAGATATTGAACATCTGCATAAGAAGCCCAAGTCGGACAAAGAGACCAGACTGGCAACTGCAATGGTGAGGAACTGGGATGTTCTGTGTCTTGTCTTTCCAGATTTGGGTTTATGTTTGCCTTGTGCAGGAGGAGATGCTGGGGTTGTATATCTAAGATGGGTACCCAGCTGCCATGTGAGTTTTGAGAAATGATTTGTTTAGTTTTTTGCTGTTGCATCTTGGCTGTAACAAATAAACAGCCTCTTGCTGGTTACAGGAGACCATGAAAATACACAGACCCAGTTTTCACTGTGACTTAGTAAATACAGCCAGCATGGGAGAATGCATGTATGAACAGTCATCCTGAACCCAGATTTGTTTTACTGCCATAGAACCTATTACCATCAGGCAGCTGGTTTTTGACAGTAGGGGAAGAAAAATGACCCTCTGTTAGTCTATTACATTTGTCTATTCTAGGCTGGAAAAACCGACAGAAAAGAATTTGTGAAAAAGAAAACAAGAATTAACCCATTTGCCAGCTCTTCCAACAAAGAAAAGCAAAAGAACAAGAACTTCATGATGATGAGATACAGCCATAGTGTCCGGACCAAGAACAAGCGTTCTTTTAGGGAGAAACAGGTAATGTTGCACGTTGGAAATGGCAGGGGCAGTGTGAGGAGGAGCTTACAATGCAGGTGCAGTGCTGTCTACCTTCTGTCCTGAGGCATTGTTGTTGTAACTCTTGGAAAGCCTATGGCTTGGCTTCCATGAATCCTGCCCCAGAGGAAGAGCTGTACTGCAGATTGTGGGGAAGAATGCTTTTGTCAGGCTCCTCTCTAATATGCTTTGATGTACAAGCCCTGTTGCAGAGTCAAGTGTAGGTTAGGAAGGCTTTGCTTTCCTTGCTATAAATTAAAGATTGTAGTAGAACCTATATAATCAGGACTATAATCCTGTGCCAGAATGAAGGTTTCTCTGTTATGGAGAAATTGTTTCTCAGGGAAAGCTTTTAATGTGTTTCTTTCCTCTCCATAGTCTTTCATTACTATTGTATTCCAGATTCATCTGTCCTGGCCTTGAGGTCATCTAATAGCTTGTCACAAATGTTCCTCAAGAACAGATGCAAATGCTATTTATTAGCTACTTGAAACTGTTTAGGAAAAAATCACTTCAGTTTAACAGTAGTTTCACACTAGTTCCTCTCAGTGGTGAAGCCTCTGCCAGTCTAGGGTTTTACAAGGTATTATTAAATTCAAGTCATCCAAACATGTTCCAAGAAAAATTGGTAGAATAATCCAGTGGTCTAGTTTGTGTTGTTTTGTTGGGTTTTTTTCTTGCTAGATCCTGTTTTGTGCTAGTGTGTTTAGGTGCTTCTTGTACAAACTGTGAGTTGTTTCCAGGATCATGTCATTCGGATGATATATATTTGTCTGCAATTTCTTGCCTTAGGAATGGCAAGACAGGAACTGTTTATAGACTCAGGAGACAATGTCTGAAGTCTTGCTGTTGAGCAGGAAGATGCGGACTAATAGCCTCTGTAGCTTTTTATTTGGTATCATTCTGCCTCGCCTCAATTAAGGCTGACAACATGAAACCAGCTCTCAAAACACACAAATGAATAATCCAGGCACTTTAAGGAAGATGCTCTTTACAATTATTCTCATATCCGGCTCAGTTATTCTAAGAAAACATCCTGAAGGATTTTGTTCTTATTCCTTATTAATGTTTTGAATTGAAATGTAACTGCTGAACAGTGCAAGAAGTATTTATTCATACTTTCTTTCACCAAAGTTAGGCTAAAGTACCATTCTTTTAGCCATTATTTGAAAGTAACTGTTTTGAGTGGGTTGGAGGACCCATCATAGCTGTATGATGCTGCATTCTGCTGCACTTTGTGGTGGTAAGATAAAATGGGCTGTTAACTCTAGTCCAGAGCTAGCTCCTTGATTAGCTAAAGCATGTCTGAAGCACAACAATCTATTTAGAGTGATATGGCACTTGTAAAAATTTCTTCTTCTCCCCTGAAAAGATGTTTTGTAATCTTCCTTCACAAAATACCACTTTTACTTACCTCTCAGCTGAACTGAAGTTTTTTCTTGATCTCTTCGGATTGAAATGAGTCAGTGGAAGAAAAGTTTGTTCTAATCTTTTTCATTGTATAGGATTTGGTAATGCTCAGCTCTTTAATCGTACTGTGGTGTTCCGCTAAATAACCCCAATGTTTCTGCCACTGTAATTGTTAGCATCTGCATAGCTGCTCCCAGTTTGAGCTGATGAGCTCTTAGTGGTTTTTATCAGAGGTTAAAGAAATTGAAAAGGGTTGTTGATGTGATGGTGGTGTTGTCTCCTCAATTACTATGCTTCTTACCTGATTATTCCTTTCTTGTTTCATGTTTAGCTGGCTCTTCGAGATGCACTTCTGAAAAAAAGAAAACAGCTGCTGAAATAAATGCTGGAGAGAGCTTTATCACCCTTGAAGAAATAGCTCTGGAAGTGCTTATTTCCACCCACTATCACCCTGAGGGAAAGAAGGACCATGGTGCCTTATGGATTTAGCTCTGAACTGTTCAGAAATGCAAATAGAACTCTTGCAAGCTGATAGATACTGCATCTATAGGACATACAGAGGCCTTAATCCTTGCAGGATTTTAATTTGTTCTTAAAGCGTTCTAGAGAAGAAGGCAATTATATTTTTATTTAATGTAATTTACTTATGATGGGTTTTGTATGTATAAGTACTAAAATACACAAACCTATGCTAAAAATTCTACTTGAGGCAATTAATGAATAAGCAATGGAAAGGGAGAATATTCTGGTCAATCTATAAAGCATGTATATATAGTGTCTGTGCCTGTTGGAGGGGAGTGACTGTATACACTGAGTAAGCTGTTGTCTAAGCAGCTGTTTTGACCAATTTAAGACCAAATTAATCTGTGATGCAGGTAAGCTTAAGTCAAGAGTTGGGGGGAAGAACAGTTTCCTTATGGCTTATGAAGAAAACAAAAATAAAATCAGTGTATGGGAGATGGCTTTTTTTGTTGCCATTTAAATACAAAGATAGCATCATATACCAGACAAAAAAGGAATGTTTTCCTAAATTGGTGCATCTTCTGGTGGGACTTGCTAGTGTCTCTTGGCAAGTACATATTTCAGTCATGTGGATGTCTGGATTCTTTGTCTAGGGTTTATCTTGTGCTGCAGCCTTGACCTCTTCTGGGACCATTAATGGATTCTTTGTACCTTCCCCAGCCACCTGTTTTAATGGAGTTGATAAATTATAAATAACTTGAGGGAGTTACTTATACCATCCTTTGTCAAAATCCGTTGGAAATGCATTTCCTTGTGGTGCAGAAACAGGTGCCACATGCACAGTATAATGGAAAGGCATTTGGTGGGGTGCTTTTTTTTCTTTTTAGGAAGCCAGGTTAATGCTCATATCCCCGTGTGGGAATTCACTTAGCTTAGCTATTTGTATACATATTTGTAGTAACTTTAATTCCTTCTTGCATTGATTTTTGTATTGTTTGTTTTGTTGTCACGTTATTTCCTAGAGCAAAAAAACTTAAGAAACTTTAGGGAGAGAACAAAGTAGTATTTTTTTTACAACTTGCAATGTTGTATCCAAATTGTATGTTCCTGCTGAGGGAATGGCAAGGATTGGTTCTTCGCAGTGAGAGCAATGAGCTGCCCTGCTGGAGCATATGTAGCTGGGAGCTGGAGAGGTGTGGGGATGGAGTGTGGAGCCAGGGGCTGGAGACAAAGGTGAGGGGAGGAGAAGGAAAGTACAGTGTGTCAACCTCGCTTTTATGGGTGGGGGTTTTTTCTCTGCTGAACAGCTGTGCAGTGTCGTCTTGTGCATGTGTCCAGAAACTAATAACCTCGGAGGCTGAAAGGGAGAGGTAGTTTTTTGTCCTCGGAGTTGAGGACAAATGTCTAGTTTCCTCTCTTCCTGTTTCCCTCCCTTGTTTACAGCCTTGCTGTGTCATCCAGTGTGCTGACAGCTATGCCAGGTCCCCTCTGGGGCTGTCCCCTCTGCCCTAGATGTAAAAGCGACAGTATTGGAGTGCTTTTATCAGCTTTGCCATGCAGAAGCGCAGGGGCAATGCACGTGTTAGCCGCTAGCATCTACCTGATGCTGTGGTTGTTTTGTCTATCATGTGACAGAAGCGGGGCTTGCAGGCTCCAAGTCACGCCTCGGGGCGGGCAGGGCCGGGGGCGGTCCCTGGCGCCGCGGGGCGGGCGGGCTGGCCCCGGGGCCCAGCGGCCGCCGCGTCCTGCGCTATGGGCTGGGGGCCGTGGGCGCCGCTGGCGCTGCTGTGCGGGGCGGCGTTGGCGGCGGTCCCGCTGCGCTGCAACGTGAGCCTGGACAGCCCGGCCGAGCAGCGCTGGCTGCCCGTGCTGCGGCACTTCGAGCCCGCCTTCCTGCGCGCCGCCGTCCAGCGGATCATCGAGTGCGTGCGGACCGGGCAGCCCGCGGCGGGGGGTGGGCGCGGGGACGGGGCCGCAGCGCGGGACGTGCCGGCAGCACCGCGGAGGGGCTGCCAGAGGAGCCCACGGGCTCCTTGGTGCCAGATATAAGCTGCAAACCCCGCTAACGCCTCGGGCGTGTCTTGCAGCGAGAGCGTACCGAAATGGGTGCACCAAGTCATCCAGCCCATAGCAGCGGAACTGGAGCTCTTCATGCCGCAGCCCTTCGCGGGGGAGATTGCGGGGATGTGCAAAGCACTGGGAATAAGTCTGGGAGATGGAATCCTGCTGAACTTCGCCTACGAATCCACTGCGTAAGTGGCTGGTACTTACAGGGTCTGGTACAGGTGGGTGTAGAGCTTGGCTTCAGTTCAGAAAAGGCACAGAAGGGCGGGTGAAGGCACGAGGCAGGTGACCTGCACTGTTCATTTTGGGACCACTTCATCTCTTCAGTGGAAGGTTTCACTCTTTTTTGGCAATTGGATCCTGAATGGAATGAGAACCAGTTGTTTTCTATTGCAAAGTACAAGCAATATCTAGTGTCACGTTTTTGTTTACCTGCATGTATCTATATAAATGTATTAAAATCCAAAAATCATTTCTGTTGGTAAGGTATATCCATGCAAAAGTAGTTGGCACCTTTTATGTTTGAAGATAATGTAATGTTTTCTGTCACTTAAAAATTGCCAAAAAGTAAGCTAGAAGAATTAGTTGCTCTCTCATTTGTCTGCGATAAAGTTACTACTAAACCATTTTCTGGATGAAAGTTTGCAACAGCTGCATAATGTTGCTTTCTGATTTGCACAATAGCAAATGACTGTAGTATATTTATGGCAGCAAACAAAACCTCAGTGGAAAAAATACTTAGTTTCACTGTCTCTTTTTGCCCTAGAAGCATGGTACAGGAGAATAATCAACACTTGGTGTTGCCTCAGAGTATCCTAAAAAATGTCTCCATATAGATTTTAGCAAATATTGAGGCATGTGACCCCATGTTTGCATTTTATTTCTTATCTTAATGTGTGGTACTCAGATAGTGATCTTTGTTTAGTAAAGATTAATATTGGATATGACACATTTAAATGCAGGCTGTTTTAGTGTTTCACACAGGATGCTTATCATACTTAGCTCTGGTAAGGCCCCTGAAATTCAGTTTCTCATCCTGGATACTAAAAAAAAAAACCTAATCAGCTGGGAATAGCCTACTTATGTGAAGAATTTTTTACCTTTATATTTTTGAGTGACAGAGTTATGTATCACTGTAATGACCAACTCATAACTACAAAAAAAAGTTATTAATTCCCTGCTAAGGAGATATACTCCACAAAAAAGCCTACTTTAATGAAATTGAACTTGTTATAGAATGAGTTTAAGCACACTTTGTGTTCTAGAAAATGTCCTGTTATTGAAATGGCTGATACTTGAACAACCAGTGTTCTTATCAGTTTCATTGAAACTTAATTTGAATGTATTTACCTGTGATTAAAAGTATAAAGAGTCCAAAGGGATATTAAATTATTAAAATTAAATGCAGAAAATGTGACACTTTATGCATGCATTTAGATGTCAACTTTTCACTATGAGTTAGAAAAGTGAAATGAAATCATGACATTTTTCCTGAGTGGAAGTGCTGCTTTCTGCCTGCTCTGTAATTTCTGACCTGAAGTGGACTGAGTGTGGTACTGGACTCCTATTTGTATGGTAACATTCATAAAATACTTATCAGAACATCAACTCAGTTACTCCTGAAAGGTTGAGCTGCTTCAACAATAATATTGAAAGCACTGTCACAGCTCTTCCTCCAGTCATCCTTTGTCCTGTTCTGTTTTGCAGGTTCTGTACGAGCATTGTCGCTCAGGATGACAAAGGAAACATCTACCATGGTCGGAACCTGGATTATGATTTTGTCGATATATTGAGCAAGATCACAATTGATGTGCAGTTTATAAAGAGTGGGCAGGTATGATCTAGGGTTGGCAGGGCTGGGTGGTGTTCCATGAAGAATGGAACAGTCCTACAGCTGCTTAGGAAGATTTAATGTAGAAATGTGGTTCCCATCCCAAATGTACTGGATTATTAGAGCAGCACAGTTATGTTCCAAGAGTGTGAGATGAATGCTGATTTTCTTTGTTTTCTGAATATCCAGTTTATGATGATGGACTAGAAAAAATAGAACAGCAAAATCTAGTATTTGAAGATCATTATTTTGAAGGAGATGGTGAAAGAATGAAATTTCAAGATGCTAAAAAAGAAAAGAAATATTAAGGGATATGGTAAAGAGATCAGTTTCGGCAGGAACCAATTCTAAGGCTTATTTTTTAGACCTTGTCAATTGTTGTGACCGATAATTGTGTTTTTAGATGAAGATTTCAAAAAATGAATTAGTTGCTAGTGCAGCTTAGTGTGATTTTTTTTTTTTTTCATGTTCATTAGACCATTTTTCAAATAGAAAACTGGCAGCTTGTTGCTTGACAGCTTGTTAACTTGAGCAAAACTCTTGTAGCAGTCAGTGATCATGAACAAATGAAGTACAGTGAGCCTGAGGTCTCAAAGTCCTTTCGTAATTTACTTAGCATGTTTTACTGTAACTGAAGGCACAGAGTTTTATAGCAATTTAGGTATGAAAGCTATAGAAAGAAGTACAAGATTCTGGTTTCAATTGTATTCTGTTCTGGAATGCTGAAATGCTGCCTATTTCCTGGTTTCAGGTGGCATACCAAGGCACCACATTTCTTGGTTACGTAGGCTTATGGACTGGGCAAAGTCCACACAAGTTCACCATCTCCGGGGATGAACGAGGTAAAGGAAATGTCTTCCACAGTAGATGCTATGTGTGTTGTTTTTGTTGGTTGTTGCCTGCCCTGTCCTTTTTCTCCTAGAGGGAAAAATGAAGTTAAGGTTGGCAGGAAGGACTGAAGTGGAATGACTTGCCTTTGAGGAAATCTTGTGTATCAAAGTTCTGTGTCTCTCCCTGGCCTATGTTCACTCCACACATGCTGCAGTCCTGCACATGGGTTGTTGCTGACTGCTTACTGATTTATCTGAAGTGAAAGTTGTTTTCAGTTCATTCCAACCAAACTACAAATGGAGGGAAATGAGCATGGAACTATAGCAGGGAAGGAGGGTGGCTATAAATCAGGGTGAAGGTCTATCAAGTGATAAGCAGATTGATTCAGCTGGGAGTTTTTTGTTGTTTGAGTGACTTAATGATAACAAACTTGACCTTCTGTTTTTCATACTTCTCCTAATTTTCTCAGTAACATAAATACTATCACCATCTCTTTCTTAGCTGTTTCACTATTTCTGTGGAATTATTCCTGTTTTAATATTTCAGTAAGGTGAATAATGAGGTGATTATTATCAGTCCTGTCATGACAGGTCTGAGGTGCTTTCTGGAAAGCAGGGGTCTTAAACCAGCTGCCGTGACTGAACGTCAGTTGGGATTATGTTGTCTATTTATATTTCACCAGAATGCTGTGCTCCTTTTTGGCATTTCTCCCACAAAATGTTGACATTTTGTGCTCATAGGCACCTACCCTGTTTCTCTGTTTATAAATTGCAGGTATAGTAATTCCTTTTTTCTCCCCAGATGGTGGTAGATGGTGGGAAAATGCTATAGCTGCTTTCCTCAATAGGAATTACCCTGTCAGCTGGCTTGTCCGGGATGTAAGTGCACTGAGTTGTTCTCTTACATTTCACAGTCATGCCATTTGTACTTAAACTTCTAGTAAATTAGAATCAGTTGCACAGAAAACTTACCAACTTGGTAAGTAAATGGATGTCTAAGCAGAAAGTAGGTGTTGACCCTGAATTGTCAGTAATGAGGCAATTCTGGTCCTTTAGGAGGGCAACCTCCAGTGCCAAAAGTCCTGGAGAAGCTGTGCCAAGACTTCCTTCCTAGGGAGTATTTCTGCTAGCTATTACTTGTGTTGTAACCAGTTAAGACAGCTGTACTCCTATATGGTGAATACCTGTGCTGGGGGTTATTTTATATTGTTTGATATGGTGCTATATTAATAATATTTTCAAGTAGCACTTTAGAGTCGATTACCATTTTCAGAAAGACTGGACTTTTTTTGGGTTTTTTTGTTTTGTTTTGTTTTGTTTTTTGAGGATGTCCCGGTGCTCATTTTAGTGCTTAATCTCATTGTCATCTCCTTTTTTGCACTAGACCCTAAGCAAAGCAGAGGACTTCCAGTCAGCTGTTCTCAGACTGGCTGGCATTCCCATCATTGCTGAAGTTTATTATATCGTCGGAGGTGTGTCACCCAAAGAAGGCATGGTCATAACAAGGAATAGAAGAGGGCCAGCAGATCTCTGGCCTCTTGATCCCTTAGGTGGAGCGTAAGTAGGAAAAAATTACTTCATTTTTTCTTCTCACATTCCCTTCTGAGTGACTGGGTTAGTGGCACAACTTTTTTGAGAGATCTGAGGCACGTCTTGGTAATGGTTACAGCTGCATAGGGAAAGCTTGAAATCTGTTGAAAGGAACCCTAGTTTGTTCTCTTGGAGAAGGAATCACACCAACTTTTCAGGTTGGAGCAGTAAAAAGGGAAAAGCATGAGAAAAACATTTCCTTTTTTTTAGCCAGATTTCAGAGGAGGCAAGACTTGAGGGCTTTTCCTATCTGTCTGCTAAGTATTGCACCCATAAATTCAGCAATCCTAAATCAGTTGTGACTTAATGTAATAGAAAGGTTGAGGGCTCAAAAATAACTGTTCCTAGTAATTTTCTGAAAGACCAGCTTAATACAGAAAGGAGATTCTAAATAACTGCCCTGTGGTGATAAAGGACTCTTGGTGTGTACAGTCCAAGCAGTAAGTGCTGACTGGGCCACAGCAGATGGTCTATTGGCTCTGTATGCTCCAGATGGAATGCTGCAGGCTGCATTGGATGCAGACCCATAATTTTTCCAACCATCTCTTTCAATGTCTGATGTTGCTGTTATTGTAGTTACTGGTAGTTCTGTCACTGATGCCAGCAGAAGATCAGAGGTCATCCACCCCATTCAAGTGTTCCTTAGTTGATGGTAAAGTCTATCAACATGGAACCCTTGGGTTTGCAGCAGGCAGAGGGAGGTGGCTTTTGAGGGAGTTTTTTTCCTTTTGGCAATAGAGAGATACTGATTATTGGCCTTTATGAATTACCTACTGATTCACCTTTTGTTTACTTACATTTTGTCACAGGTGGTTTCGTGTGGAGACAAACTATGATCATTGGACTACCCCTCCTCCCTTTGATGATCGCAGGTAAATTGAATTGGAAGCTCTGTGGGGAGAGAACACTTATTTAGAAAGAGGTCAGAGACATGGGTGTTTCCTTCTCTGAGAAGGTGTTATCTCCTTGAGCAGGCAGCTGATTCAGTTCCTGTAATGCCACTCTGAAGGGAACAGATCAAGTGTAGAGCAATATTCACAGATGCCAAAGGAAAGGGTGTGAGGCAGTAATTAGCATAAATCATGAGAAATTGCAAGGATATAGCAAAATTTAGCAGAAGGTAAATGACTTAGATTCACAGCACAAAAGTATTTGATGGCATGAGGAAGGTGCTCACATGACTTTTAGGCTGTGTAATGTGCTAAAAGGGATTGGCAGGTTCCCTGTTGGTCTGTACTCAGTGGAGTAGTAACAGTAGCTTCAACAATGAGACTAGATCCAGTCACACAACCTGGGCTTACTTTAGACCTAAGCAAGCATTTCAATGTCAGGGCCTTTAGTGAAAAGTTTTTTTGTGTTGGTGCTTTGTAGCCTTTGAAACAGTCAAGTGTGTTTAATGATACTGCGTTGCTTTCCCACAGAACTGCAGCCATCAAAGCTCTCAATGCTACTGGACAGCACAACATCAATTTTGATACACTCTTTAAGGTATTCCTTAAATTCTGCATTGTGGTTTGCACTTCAAGTTCTTTGACAAAGCAGAAGTGCTGTTTGGTCAGAGATTTAAAAGTTGTTCTTTTTTTGTGGGGAACAAGGTTTACACACACACAGCTCTCTCCAGAAAGATGAAGACTGAAAGTTGGTTAAAATGATTCTGAACTCCTGTGTTGACATTTTGTAACAGTCCACCAATTCAGGTGGAAAGTGCAAGAGGTGAATCCCATCATCTCTGTGCAGTTCCTTATTTCAAGCACAGGCACATAGTGTTAGACATATTGAGGTGTGGGAATTGGAATGTCTTCAGAGGACTTTTTGAAAGTACTTCTATAAAATGGTCAGATGTTAAAAAAAGCAAGAGAAATCCTTGACTTTATATTAGTTCTTTCATAACTTCATCCTACTACTGTTTCTAAATAGCCTTTTAATTCCCTCTTTATTTACGAAAATGACAACTCTTTAAACTTTCTGTACAGGTGTTATCAGTGAAGCCAGTCTTAAACAAGTAAGTATTAGATTGAGAGATGCTGATCTGTGCCTCCTGCTGAGCCTCAGGCCACTTGAAAGTAAATCAGAAAGTAACATTTTCTGAGGATCTTCCTTATGTGTCTGAGTGTCTTGTGGTTTCCCAGCTTAGATTTTGGCTTGTGCTTGTGCCCTCTGTTTTGACTTGCACAACACCCTTCCTCTTGGGTCTGCCACTCCAGCCAGGGATCTACACTTAGTTGGCCTCAGTCTGGTAAAGGGAAGTTGCTTTGGTGTAGTGAAACAAATGATTTCATTGGAGGAGCAGCTGGACTTCCTGCTGAGTCGTTTGTGCACTTCTGGAACTTTTGGGTTGGTGTTAATACTGACAGTAGCTTTTTCTGGGTGTTCTGATGTAGCTCTGCTTTATGTGTAAAAAAGTAAATGGGACAAAAGTACCATTTACTGGCTTTTCAAGAGATTTATTTCAGAGTACTGTTATTCTGTATTGTTCCAGAAATTGCACCTTTGCAGGTTATTGTGTTTTGTTTTACTTTTACGTGGAGCACAGTATATCCTCTGCATCAGTCATTATCATTGGAGCTTGGCAATGGCTTCCTCAAAGTTAAGATCAGGGCCTCTCCTCTGCCTTGTAAATGTGAGAAACAGGGGAAATGAAAAGGGTGTTTATCTCAGCTGTGACATAGATACAGTACCAGTTGTTTAATATAGTGATGAAAAGGATGTGGAAATACAATTCCTCTGTGCTGAGTGGGGAAAGAATACTAAAAATTAGTGCCAGCAGTCTTTAATTTGATCAGTCTCTTCTCCTAATCTTTCTGTAGCTAAGCAGAACACTTGTTTCCACAAAAATTTGTTCTACTGCTTTGGTAGCTAGCTAAATTCATCTTCCTGCCTATGGAATGTCACTGAGTTGCTCTGTTCCTCCCTCCCTGCCAGTAACACAGTGTACACCACAGTCATGAGCGCAGCATTTCCAGATCGGTACCAGACTTGGATGAGAACTGAGGAGTGAAGGGGTGGAAGTAGCAGAGGTGTAAGTAGCATCTGTACCTAAACAACCATTTCAGCTGCAGAGTCACTGAGGGACAAAGCGTTGCAGCAGCACTCCAGTGACCCAGTCGGAATTCCTGATTCTGCTTATTTATTGTCCTTGGATAAATACCTTCCCTTGTTGTTTTAGAGGTAATCAAATATTGACTTTCCTAGTGAAACTCTTGGAGATGATCTTGGGAAAAGTTTGGATGAGAGAGGAAGGGGTGGGTGTTGTGACCTAAAGGCAGAGGTTCTCTCTGGGAATGTTTTGGCTATTTTTACAACTCCCCACTACTGCACTTGCATGTCTCCAGGTGGTTGATGACAGGAAGCCCTGCCAGAGGAAACTGAATCCCAGCAGACAGGGGTGGTGCACTTAGCACCAAGAAAAATCAAGCTTCATTTGCAACAGCTGCTCACCAGTGACTGAATGTGAGAACCATCCTTTGAGGGCTTTGTCTTGTGAATGTGCAGAATAAATCCAAGTTCTTGAGCTCACAAGATGCCTTGTGACAGCTTCAGAGAAAGATTGTTATGATCATTTCTATGCCAGGAAACTCTGGTTGCATAGCCTTGGCAGGAGCACAAGAAGCTGTGTTCCAGTTTAAAGAGGTTTTTTAAACTATTATTACATTTGTAGCAGTTCTGTCAGATCTGATTTTAGCAAAAATAATTCTTTCTAGAGATTGTGTAGAGTTTGTTTTTTTTCTTAACTCTGTACAAACTTGTGTTCTCTTATCTATTTTTTCTAGTTCAGAAGACTGAGTGAGAAGCTGAAGCTGTGCAAGACCGGCATTTGCTTTTAAAATCACTCATGAGAGCAGTACATGGCTTTGGTTCATTAATGATGTGAACCGTTCAGGAAATAGTGATTTGTTAACTCTTTGAAGTGTTGCAGGTGATCCTGCTAATGATCTGTAATGGAAGTTTGAAATTTATTGTAATTTAATTGATGCTCTGGTAGATGTTGATGGGTGAAAATGGCTTGTGCTGTTTTTGGTAAGAGTTGTGCAAATGCAGTGTACTTCTGTGCTGACTAATAAATAAATTTTGTACTTTACATGGCCTGTAGGTCAGAACATAATTAAATAAAAATATGCAGGTGACAGCTTGATTTATGAAGGCTTATTACTTCTATATCGTCATCCTTTTCCCTCATCTATGAGGGGTTGTTGATCCTGAGCCTAGCAGGGACAATTGCAGCAGTCAGCAGCATGGAGAGCTGTAGACTAGAGTTGTTTTATTTATCAGAAATCAGGAGCTGTTTCAGGAATTGTGGTAATGCATTTTTCTTCTTGGTAGATGAGAGAAGGTTGTGTTGGGTAGCAATGAGGTTAACAAAGGGTTGTATGTATTTTTCTGCATTCAAATCAAGTTGCCTGCAGTTAAAAGTTAACATCTTGTTTCTACCGTGCAGAGCAGTGGGGATTTCGTCAGGTTGTGCTGTAGCTGTATATTGAGTTGGGGTACTTAGGTGTGCACTGAGGGGTTTGAAGAGTCAAGACCAGTGGATGCTTTCGAGTAAACCTTGAAAGGTCCCCTTCTTTGCTGGACAAAATGTCACCTGTGAGAAGGTGTGCTCAGAGCACCACTTGAGATCCATGCCATACTGGCTGCAGAGTTTGTGCACTGGTTATGCAAACTGCTCTAAGAGCACCTTCTGGTGCTGTGGGCCCTTTATCTCCTTGTGCTGAGTCTCATAACCTACTTACCTGCATCCTCTCCTCCTGCCTGGATAAATGTGCTGCAAGCTTTGCCTTGACCCAGTTTGGACAGTGATTCACACCAGCCAGATACCAGACAATAAATTTGAAGAAGAGCTCCTGGAGGAAGATTTAACAATGCTCACTATCTTTGAGATTCCAGAATGCCATTGTTTTAAATCACAGAGTAGGCACTGATTTGTTATCCCACCAGGTTTTCTTTAAATAACAGCCACCCACAACAACAGGATCCTTACAGGTGTGGCTTTGTGTAGTCATCCTGACCTCTGCAGCATTAGGCTGATTATCCTCTGGTAGAGGTGTGCCCAGATGCTCACTAGTATATAAATTTAATCAAATGTATTTGTTTCAAGGTGTACAAACAATCTGGAATGTATAAAGTGTTAGGATCTATGAATATTCAGGAAACAATTTGCTTCTGCTGTTGAGTTTGTGGCTTGGCAGCTGTTTAGGGTTGTGAGGTTTAAAACACGCAAGGAATATAGATTTTTTTTTTTCTTTCTTATAAATAGTTTTCTTGAAAGCCTTGCATTTTCTGTGGTAACAAGCACTCCAAGATGCTCAATGCCAACAAAATAAAGTCTTTCTGCCACCTTGAATGCTCTTTTGCTAACTGAAAGGATACATAACTTCCTGGTCTTAGTTTAATGACGAGACAAAAATATAAATACTAATGAAGTGGTAAGTGATATATCTTAAAAACTAGGTAATTTAACCAGTGAGTAGCTAAGCTACTTGCAATAAGAATTGAAATTTGATAAAAATGCAGAGATGGGATTGTTGATACTTTAAATAAAACCATCTCAATGCTGGAAACATGAAAATGTAGTGCTGATTGGGTTTTATGGGCAGGTTTGGGTGTTTCTTGGGTATTTTTGCTGAGAAAGGCTGGACCAGAAGATCCTGAAGGTATTTCTCCAGCCTGACATTCTCTGGTTCTATGATCATTGCTTTTTTTAAAAAGGAGGATCATAAATAGTTATTTGAATGGCTTATTGATCATATTTCTGTTTGAGATTTCATCTGCTTTGTGTGTATACTTTTTACAGATTGGAAAGTACAGCAATTTTTCTGCTTTCTGAAGCCCTGGAATTGTGAAGCAATGAAACAGAAGTAGCATAAGTTATCCTTGCTTTTTTTCATATCCCTTCCTTTTTGCACTAGAGATTCCCTAGCTACAAGGCCCCACCCAAATATTTTTTTCAGCCCAACATAGGTAAGGGGTGAAACTTTGAATTATTTTTCCTCCAGAAGCTTGCATTTAGCAAAAGGCAGCTTGAAAATGTGCAAGAGCTGACTCTTAGGATGAGAGAGGCCAACATGCTGTATTTCTCGTTCATAATCCCTTCAGTAATCCTAATCCAGTTCAGATCTGTAGCCTTTATTAAGCATCACATGGTAGAGGATTCTTAAGGCTGCTCATAACTGGGCAGTAAATAAACCTAAGGGTCTGCACCAGTTCTGGGCTGCACGTGCACAAAGACATGGCAAATCCTGCTGCGTGCCCAAGGGAACACCTTGATTATTTGGATTCTGAGGAGGAGTTTCTGCATCTGTAGTTAAACCAATCGTGGCAGAAATCATTGATCACTTGGATACTGAATAGAACCCAAATTTACCAAGTGGAGAGCTTCTGTTGTGTTTATCTCAACAAATCCATAAAATAGGAATTGGCAAGGTAGGTTGCATTTTTCTTTTTATTTCTTTATAACGGTTTTGTGTTCAAAAGTAGCTGCTCTGCACCTATAGTTGAGGTGAAATATCCTTTTTGTATCCAAGGTGTATAAAACTCTGGGTGTTTTGTATCTGAAATTCTCCTTTTTGGCACTGCAGTAAATGTGTGGGTACGTGTTTGAAATACAACAAACTTCACCATCTTGTTTCCAGCTACAAGTTGTGCCGAGTCCAATGTGCACGTGGACCGTACATAGGTATTTACTCTCGGGGCAAGGTAGGATCATCACTTTCCCTAGTGCTAGCTAGCATTTTTACTCTTGGGAGAAGTTTTTGATTATTTTTTAACTAATCTGTAGCTCTTAAACTCTTGCTGTTTTTCTTTTAGCAGAATTTAAAATTTGTTTCCCTCCAAACCTACTAAACTTTCTAGTCTGTTATATCCTCTCATTGCCTTGCATATTCCGCTCATCTGTTCCCTCAGTTGCTGGAATGGTACGTGACACATGAAGTGTGTCACCTTTCTTAGGAACCCTGTTGTTTTGGACTAGGCTTCACATTAGCTGTGGTGTTCTTGGCAGGAAGCCTTCCTCTCCTGTGGGTTGAGCACCAAAGCTGGCATAGACCTTTAATGTGCACAAGCTCACAGTCTGTAGGATTTGGTTCAGAATGCTGTCCCTTGCTTTGGTTTTAGAGGCTAAGCCAGCAAATTTACCTAGGCTGTTGTTTCTGTTTTGGGGTGATTGACTCAAATGGATTTGTGCAAGTTTCCTTTCCTTAATTTTAAGGGATACTAGATACTATTATTGAGCAAGTCATCTCTTTGCGTTTCAAGAGTTGCAAGAAGTGTGTTATCCAATGGCTCTGGAGGTGTGTGGAGTCTGGCTGCTGTGTTTCTCCTGCCTGTGGAACATTACTTCTGGTGAACAGGGGATGTGCATCTTCTCTACATATGTCTGGCATTCTACTGAGGCCCTGAACTTTGTGTTCCATTGGTTGTCTGTGTCCATGTGGGGCTCTCGAGTCCATGATTTTTTGGCGGTGGTTTAGTTCCGCCCTGGTTTAAGTGCATGCAGTGGCTTTTCTCACCTGGCTTTACCTAGTATGGGTGTTGCTGCTGGATGCCCTGTGCCATGGCTCGTACCAGGGAGAGTCTCGTACAAAAGAGGTGTGAGGAAAACCTATTCCAGAGGCCTTCTAACTGCACCAGAGAAAAGGTAAACATCTCTGCAGGAGAGGAATGGTGGCCAAAAGCAAGAGAGGAAGGAGCAGTTGGTAGCCGGCTGTTTCCTACATGTATCATGTTTCTCACCTCGCTGTTTAATACAACCTGTCTCTGAGGTGTGTTGCTGGTCAGTTCATCCAGTCTTCAAGGTTGTGCCCTTATTGGTCTCTGTTACTCTTCTGTTTCTTAGGTATAGGAATTTAGGAAGGGAAGGGTGCATGTCACTTTTGGGTGGATGAGGAAGGATTGGAGGTGCTGAGCAGTTGAACTGGTTCTGTTTCTTCCTTGCTCCTTCTAGCCTTGGAATAGGTTTGATTCCATTGGAGCCTGATTTACTCCTGTGCACTCCTTTGCTCAGTTGTGGCCCTCACAAAAATCTGAGGGCAACAAAGTGAAAAGGTTCACAGCTCCAAGCAGCGCTTGGGAGGGACCTGTTGATAAACCTGTTCGTGATATGATAAAGAGGGCACACTAATACTAGGCCATCCCTCATTATGGATGGCCGAAATTTGTTTAAAGTAGGGCTGCTCAAATAATAAATGCCTTTTTGTTTTGCAGGGAAAGAAGGAAATAAAGGAAAAAAAATTATGTTGCCAAAGGTAACCTCAAATATGAGGTCACATTTTATCAAAGCTGGCAGGCAGTACGCCTGAACACATCCTCAGCAAGCAAAGTACTGAACCCCATCCTTGAGTGTTGACTTCAAATTTGTTTTCCATTTTTTAAGTAACCTGGAAATGTTCTAGCTCCTGGAAAAGGGGCCAATGCAGCGTGAATCATTCCTGTCATTCCTTCTCCAGATAGCTAAAATTTGCTGAAATCCTCAGATCTGTGTCATTAAAATGAAGGGATTTTTTGGATAGGCCAGGTAAGAGTTACAAGTCTCAAAAATTCTGAGCTTGAAAATTTGTTGTTCCTGAACTGTGATTTGCCTGGCACAGGAGGTAACAAATAAGAGTTTAAAGTGCTGAGTTTTGAGTGCAATTTTCCATTGGAGTAGTTAATAATCTGAAAATTGTGAGAGTACCAGCATTGTTTGAGCACAAAGACCATAAAGCAGCAGATAAAATTGGGTGTAATTAAGCAGTGATTTCAGGCCATTTTTGACATTGATATGAAATTACGTTGTTAGAATAAAACAAGAGGGTAGGTATTTTGCTGAGAGCATTGCCATGTGTCCTGTTGTGTCACCCACTCATGGCATTGTGAGGATGCCAGTGCACAACTGGGCATCCTAGGCAAGGGAGAGAGAGTTCCAGCATTTCCTCTGCTTTAGGACGTTCCCATGCTGCAGTGTTGCTGAGCAGAGCTCACCTTCCTGAGCAAACATGGAACGCTCACCTTACACAACACCGGACGTGCTCCTTCAATTAGCGTTTGTGCGGATCTGAGCTATTTTGAGAGGAAAGACGTGGGTTAGGTGGAAAGAGATTGAAGGAGGCAAAAGGGTTGCAGGAAGTGAGGAAAGGAGGAGGACTTTTCCTTCTTTTGGGGAGAAGTACCTCTCTAGTCACTGTGTCCTGACCGTTCAAAATCCTTTGAGCTATGCTCTCCTGCAAACACCAATCTTAATATTTTTACAGGTGTTTATTTCCTTCCCTCCATTTCTCAGCTTTTTCCTCCCTGAATCCTAGCTGAAAATAAAAATCTGTTGAATTCCTACATGATACAGCCTGGGGCTGCTTTGGCAGTAGTATGTGACTGGGGGTTTTTTCCAGAGGAAAGATGTCTGACTGTGAATAACATTCAGGTTATCCTCAAAGTGAGAGACTTCAGTTTAACCTAATCTTGCAAGATAATCTGTTTGCCTTGACCAGAGCTTTCCACAGCAGTGCACTTACCAAAGTCTGGCTGTTTTGTCCTTTTATACTGGCACTTGATGGCATAATATGCTCCCACATGCCAGCAGATGCACGAGATGAAGGAAAGCAGTGTTTAACAAAGCTGGTTATTTTCTTATGATAGCTGTTATTTAAGTCTTATTGTGCTGCTAGCTGTGGTACCCCAAATAGATTAAATACCATGTGTGTTCATCTCTCATAATGAGTTATCTTTTACAGGTGACTACAAGCATGAATATTTGTCTGCACATACTGCTTGTTGATGAATCAGCTGAATGACTTTTATAGTTCCTGATCAGTATTGAAAAGCTTTTCTTATGTCTGCCTTACAATCACAGTACCTAGATAAGCAATCTATTTTTATGTGAGTAGGAAAGGTGCTGAATTGGTTCCTATTTATAAAGCTAACTTGAAATTTGAAGCAGTGAGAGAGAAATCCTCATCTCTGATTGTCTGGAAGTAGCTGGAAAAAGCTGGTAGTGGAAAATGCACTTGAGCACAAGATCATTGATACAAAGTGTCAATACATTTAATTGTAGATTCTTGGCTCTGTGCGGCTGTTTTGATTCTGACCAAATGGTCTTTCCTGCATCTCTTTCGTGGTTTTGATGACACTGGACCAGGCTGCAAAGTTGGAGCATTGGCTGGAGAACATGGGATCCGGTAGTTCTGTAAATATCAAATACAAATACTCCCTGCAGAAGTCTGAAAATGGTGAGTGATTCCTAGACAAGTAATCTTTTCCTGTTTGCTCCTGCATGTGCCATTGGGAGGTTGCATTGAATGTGTTTCTGTTCTGGGTTATCTGGTTTGTTTCATAGCATCGAGGTGAGGTTCTGTCTTTCAGTATCCTGTGGTAAGGATTCTCAGGTGTCAGGTAGAAAACAATGGGCTTGAGGAAATAACAGCTATTTAGACCAGGAGTAGGTTAAAATCCACCCAAACCTAACCAGAAATGAAGCAACAGTTAGAACTAACATCTGCTGGATTGATCACTTGCTGGGTATAGCAGGTGTTGTGTCTGCTGACAGAGAGACAGATGTGTCACCCTGCTGCTTCTCCTGGATTGCTTTCCAAAGCTCTTACTGGTGCAGGACTGGTCAAGCAGAAGCACTAGCAAATCCAAAATAAATCTGGTTACAGAGAAGGTGAAATTATGTGGCTATGAAAAGTTGAAAAGCAAAAAGTGTGCTTTTTCTAATTGCATCAGCACAATGCTCTTAACCTCTGCTAATAACCTAGACTTGTTTATGGCTCTCAAGGATGCAATAATTGATTTTTATGAAACCCTCTGTGATGGTATCAATTTTGTGGGTGTGTGCTTAGGTCTGCTATGGAACAAAGGGAGATCTTAGACCTGAGGAAGCATTAAAAGTAAATATTCCTTTCTTTGTTGTTTGAATCAAGCAGTGATCAGCAGTGGCAGAACAGCAGGACAGGGCAAACTGTTTGCTAGTGCTTGAAAAAGCAAATAGGGATTGAAAGTGGGGATAAGCTTGTGGCTCAGACTTTTCTGTTTGTTACTGTCCCCTGTTGAAAAACACCTTTTATTTAAGTTAGATTAATTTGTCACCCATCTGTAGCATGAGAGGTCCATGGACCTTCCCAACAAGTTCAGGGTTACTTTAAGATGATAAAGTGTAACATAAAACTAGTTACTTATTTGCAACCTGGCATTACATCTGATACCTCAGCAACAGTTTCTCCTGGCAGTAAAACCTCTCTCAGTTTCTTGCCTGTGGTTCTCAAAACCCTTCAGATTTGGCTATCTGCAGAGGAGGAGCTACTTAGGACTTTCTACCCAAATGCAGTGTGCCAGATGTCATCCTGTTCCCCCTCCACAAGGTTTGAAGGCTGTTCCCAATGGAAAATACAGGCAGCAGAGCTGTTAAACTGGCCCTGCCTTTGAGTGAAGTTTGGTTTGAGTGCTGCCACTTCGGCATGCTTTCAGCAGCTTATATGATATATGGCTTGGATCCTTATAAAATGTGGATAAATTTTTCTCTTCTTCATTGATAATTGTTTTTTTTCTAAAGTGGTACGAACACTGCCAGATTAAACTCACCCAGGTAAGCTGCTAAATTAGACTACCTGGCTTTTTCAGTTGCAGCATCAGTCTTTCTAAAAGCAGTGGGAAAACCAGTGCCTTGCCCATCAGGGGCTTAAATGCTGTAGATGGTGGTATATATGTTAATTGTGCACTTGGTAACATGTCTTTTATAGGCTTTATTTTTACTGATTCAGAGGATCTGGTTATCACTGGTATGTGTGGAGTCATCACAAGGAATTTTTTCAAAGCCCAGCAGATCAGTAAGCATTTGCTCAGCAAGAGAGTAGGCAAAGAATACATAAGTTATTCCTGAGTTAAAGCTTGTCAGATCTTACCTTCTTGCCCACAACTTCATGGTGTCCCTGTTCCTCGCTGCACAGCAGCCGTAGCTCTTCCTTTTTGTGCTCTGCAGTTCCCAGTGCTGAAACAGAACCATAATTTAAAAGGATTATTATTTGCAATACATAAGCCATTGAGATACGTTCTTTAGGGAAAGGTCACCGTTTCCTGCTGAGGTACATGGATGGTGGTTTATGTTATATAATTAATACATGCTGATTGAATTAATATGATCTCTGCTTTTGCCAGTGCATAGCAGCCTTTGGGTAGGCGTGGGAGATTGTCTTCTTTTTAGTGAAGATGTTCCCACACGCACGTCCCACTGCTCTCCCTGCTCTGGTGAACGCAGCACGGGAATGTACCTTCTGTAGCTGGGCTAGTTCCCTAACTCTGTGTTTCCACTAGATTTTGAGGCCAGCCTGTGGGTGCAGCAGTCATCCCCCTGCCCCTCAGCTAAAGATGAGAGAGAAGCAGTGTTAGAAGATGTTTTAAGGGTAGGGCTCCAGAAAGGAACAGGAAGGGACACAGTGTAATCCAAAGAGAGATGCCAAGTAGAAGAGCTAGTCCAAATGGGATCGAGGCCAGCTAAGGAGGATGAAAGAGATTCTAAAAGTACATGAAGTTCTGTGTCAGAACTTGAAAAAAGGAAACGTGAAACTGCACCAATGTACTTTACTTGAAATATGCAGACACCCCATCTGAAATAACCTTTTAACAAAACACATTGGAATTGGGGAAATACAGAGGAATGATTCATTTTAAAGATCAAAGGGCAGATACCATCATTTGGTAGGAAACATCTGGTGTCAGTGCTTGCTGTGGATTGAACCACAAACAGGCACCTGGAAATTCTAGCATCTTGTTCCTTCTATGTCATAAGTAGCCAAAGTTCTGTCTCCTTCTTTTCACTGTGGGCGTAATTTTGTCTTTATTTTATCGTAAGGTAATGGTATGTTAACATTTACGCTAGAATAGATTCTTTATGAAGTTTTTCTAGAACTGCAAAAACTGAGGTACATATTTGGCATAAAGGGAGGTAGAAAACCCCCATAATTTTAAGGCTCTGGAAGAGGACTTGGTGCCCCGTCTACCCCCAGCTCCTTGTGTGGCCTCAGTTAAATTTCTGGTTTCCTGAAGCCCCAGCACCGAAAGACGATAAGATGGACATGAAAATAATCAAGGTAGATAGAAAGGGATGATATTGTCTAATAATACTGAGGAATATGTTTGGACTTTTAGGCCCTAATAACTTGTTAACACCAGTGATGAGGAGCCAGCAGCAATGGTTAAAAGAGCTCTCTGGTCAGACAGGGTTGGGTCAGCCTCTTGCAATATGGTGAAAAGACATGGATGACTTGTTGCCCTTAAGCACAAGAACACAATTCCTGAAAAGGAAAGGTTCCTCTTCAATTTTCAGGGCTGTGGAAGGAGCAGCATCAGGCTACCTCAGCTGCAGACACTGCAGCTCAGTTCTGTTCTTGTCCCCCAGCTTTCAAGGCAGCTGTCCTGATCCAGCAGTGGTATCGGCGCTATGTTGCTCGGCTGGAAATGCGCCGCCGTTGCACCTGGAGAATCTTTCAATCCATTGAGTATGCCTGTGAGCAGGATCAGATCAAGGTATGGTGCCAAGGAGAAGAGTATGTAGGGAAACACAGAGGAAGGTGGTTTCCGTGCCATAGGCTCACTCAGTTTTGGCTGCTGGCTGGTAACTGTCTAAGTGCTTCAGTGAGCTAAAGACTGCGTTTCCTGCCCCTTTTTTGCCTATTGATTCCCTGCCTGCTTGTGTCACATAAACCCCAAAGTAATGAGCCTCAAAAGAAAGCCAAAAGGGCCATTTAACATAGTTTTTCTGGAGTCTGAACAAAATAGGCAAGCCGAGTTGGTTTGTTATGCTTTAACTTTGATTAATATTCTCTTACATAGCTGCCTTGCTGTCAGGGAGAGGGAGGGCTCATAGCTGTACTTCTGCCTGTGGCTGAGGGTAAAGCTACTGTTTTGACTTCATCACAAGATAGCCCAAACTTAAATTGATACAGTGAGAGTTGCTGTACATACCAGACAGCAAGAGAAGGGCGGAGATAATACTTCCAGAAATAAGATCATGATACGTTGCCACTCTGAATTTCATTCTGGGATGAATGATGGGCTCTCCCTCCTCTTGCAGCTTCACAACTTCTTCAGTTACCTCATGGACCAGTTCACGCCAAGCAGCAGCAAAGAGAGTAAGTTCGTGTGCCCTTTGCAGATGTGCCACCAGTAGCTCCGAAGGCTGCACCCTGTATTATTCACTGCCCAGTGCTGGCTCTTCAGAATGTGGACAAGAGACTAAAGAGTGATGGCATTAGGAATAGGGAGTGAATTGTGTGGAGACCATCAGAGCTGTGCAAGGGATGTGGGGTGATTCCTGCTCTTAGGAGCTGGAAGGAGGCATAAAAGTTCAGTATGTCCTCATAGAATCACAGAATGGTGCACTTTGCACATGGAGATTTGTCCCTGCAGCCTTTCCCCCACTTCAAATTCTGTAGCAGCATCAAACTAGGACCCAGCCTCTGTGGCTGCCATTGCTCCAGAGTTCTGGCCTTACCAAACAGCATCTCTTTAGCAAATTACTAGAATGCTACCTTCATCCAATTAACTTTTTTTGTCTGTTTCTTTTTAAAAACAAACAAACACACTAATCTGCCTTCCAGGGGATTTTATCAGTCGCATGTTCGTAAGTGGGGAAAGCTACAAAGAGGCAGAGCTGGAAAAATACTGTGACTACGAATCCATAGAGGTGCCCGACTCCTACACCGGACCCCGTCTTTCTTTCCCACTCCTCCCTGACCATGCGACGGCCTTGCTGGAAGCTTTCAAACAGAAACAAGTAAGGATCCCAAAAGGTACCACGCTTTCCCCTTCTCTGCACAGGGGTGTAGGATAGATAATTTGGCCTTAGCCTTCCTAACAAGCTATGTAGACTGCAGTGTAACAAGCTGGCTGGGGGATGGAAATTACATGGTATTTCCTCCTACCATAGGAATTTTAATTTCTGAAAATGCTACTTTGACAAAATGAAACATTTTACCTAGGGGTGTACCAGTATTAACCTGAATTTCATTTTTAAAGGAAAAAATCAACAGCTCATGTTGAAACTTTTCATCATCTTTTTGTTCAAATTTCTCAATTTGTAAATAAGTATAGGGTGGCCCAGAGAGAAGCAGCCAGTTAGAATACTTTGTGCCATGCAACTTGAACTCCCATTTAAAATGTAAATTGTGAGGTTTTTGATGAGGAAGTTGAGTACCACCTCAGCAGCACTAACAAGACAAGCCCTCATACAACTGCAGTGTTCTGCTGCCATCCCTCAGCTGATGTGCTGAACAGCAAAATAGGCCAAAACATCCCTTCTCCAAAGAAAATTTCTAAACCAAAGGTGTCTGATGTCCTGACTATTAAATGCCTACACCCTGGCTTTGAGCAAATGTATTTCTGCAGGACACATGGAAACACAGATTGGTTTAATGTGGAAAAGCTAAGATTTAGAGGAACAACTTCTTACCTGTGATATTGGGCTGCCATTTCTGCTGCTCCTGGAAGTGGTGTGGCCTAGTGGATATAGCCTTGTCCATAAGGTGCTGGAGCTTTAGAGTTCTCTTGCCAGCCCTGCCAGTGCCAAGGCTGGGCTGCTTTGGGCAAGTCTCTTCCATCCTGCTGTTTCCCAGTATTTGCCTTTGTCTGTAAGCCGGTAGACCAGCACAGAGCACCATCCCAGGGAGAGTTTCTGCCGTCCAGGCTATCCTGGTGGGGTCTTTGCAGATAGAGGTGTGGTGCTGCTCAGAGGTCACGGATTTCCTGCTTTAATCCCTTTGCTTTCTCCTAGTAGCAGCTCCACGCTCGCTATGTCTTAAATCTCCTGCATGAGACCAGGAAGCACCTCAAACAGTTGCCAAACATCAGCCATGTCTCCACCTGCTACAGCGAGGAGGTCACGGTGTGCGGTGCGTCCCTGCGCGGCCTCTGGGGCAGAACGCTCACACGGTGGGGTGGGAAAGAGCTGTTTTGGATTAGCAGCAGGGTATGCTGCAGATCTGGAATGCTAACACAACCTGGCATCCTACCAAGTACATTTGAGACAAAGCTTTTCACCACTATTTTCCTGCTGTAAGACTAATGTTAAGACTTCAAGATACCTCTGAAAAATATGCACTTAGCACAGACTTCTGCATGCAGTCAGCTTCTGGAAAACAAACCTCTCTCTCCAATATAATGTTAAATGAGACTTAGACTGTTATTTTGAATGCAAAACCTTCTCCCACATAATGATAATTTTGTGCCATGTCGTGCAAGAGACAAATGAACAAAGCTTCTAAATCAGTCTTCAGCAGATGGTGTAGGTTTTTTGCTGTCTTTCTCAGTCTTCAGCTCAAGCTTTACATTGTGTCCTTTTCCTCTAGACTTGCACTTCCTAAAATATTTCAGTGGTCATTAGTTTATAAAGGTGATAGTTCATAGGAAGTTATTTATTGGTGCCTTTTCAAGTTCAAGGTAAACATACTGTGACTTGTCTCTTTGTGCCTGTTAGGAGACTTGCATGGCCAGCTGGATGACTTGTTCCTCATATTTTACAAGGTAGGCACCAAATTTGGAGAGGGAGGCTCACCAGGCACTGCAACAGTTATCACATGTGTCATGCCAGGAAGTATTGGCAAAATTGAGCCATTCATGTGCAATTCTCCAGGTCAATTTGATTGGTTTTAAATGGCTTCACAAATCAGCAGATTATTCTCTTGCTGACTTGGAAATCTGATATCCATGTCCATTTTGGAACTGCCAGTGGGCATTTTTCTGGTGCTGGTACCAATGACAACCCTTTGTGACTGCCAGCTTTGGCTGCTCTTGGCACTGGGGCCCTACAGAATAAAGATGAGTGAGGATCTGTTGTATAAGTAACCTGGGACAGGAGAGTGAGAGACTGTGCAGCTGTGGTGGGGAGGCATAAGGAGACCATGGGGAGGCCTCCCTGGTAACATCCTCCTGTTTCTTGCTTTTACAGAATGGCCTTCCTTCCCCTTCCAAGTCCTATGTGTTCAACGGGGACTTTGTAGACAGAGGCAAGCAGTCCCTTGAGATCCTTATCATCCTCTTTACCTTCCTCTTGATCTATCCAAAGGAGGTTCATCTCAACCGCGGGAACCACGAGGACCACATGGTGAACTTACGGTACGGGTTCTCTGCGGGACTAAGCACGATGTCAAGGGCATTGTGCAAAATCCCACTGAATTTCCTTTCTCCTGTTCCTTTAGCTATGGTTTCACCAAGGAAGTGATGCAGAAATACAAGGTATGCCTATGTTTGAGTCTCCTTTACCACATGAGACAGGGATTTAGAAGAATTGATGCTTCATCTTTTCTTTTCTGACCTGTCTTTGTAGGTGCATGGGAAGAAAATCTTGAGGATGTTTCAGAATGTCTTCTGCTGGCTGCCCCTGGCCACTCTGATTGATCAGAAAGTCCTCGTTATTCATGGGGGCATCTCTGACACCACTGACCTGGACATGCTTGAGAAAATTCAAAGGGACAAAGTAGGTTTTATTTCCCACTTACTGTAAGAGACAACAGTGTTGCTGATTTGTGGTGCGGAGCTCATTTCTACATGTCAATGTGGCTGTTGACAAGACAAATCTAATAGATGGTCTTCCTAGACAAACTTGCATTAGGTATAAGCTTTGATTTGACTGTGTGTGCATGAGCTGTGAAGGGATGAAGCAATGCTGGTCTCTGGAATATGTGCTGGTGCTGAAGTAAAAACACAGGGATGACGAGACATTGTCCCACGGTTCCTTAGCCTGTTTTTACAGAAGGATTTTGATAAATCATTTAAATTGTCTCTGTCTTACTCTCTAGCCCTTCTCCAAATGTATTGACAAGCACTTGATTAGTCATTAATCCTTTTCTCTGCCACATAGTTTCCACTGCAGACGAAATCTGTGTGCATGAAGTCAGTGAGAAAGAGTGAGATGTGATAGATGTGGGGCCCAGCTGTGAACCCAGAATGGCACATCTGAGAGGATGGTACTGATAATCTCCCACAGTTAATCAGCAGTTGATGGCAGAAGGGAATTGGGGCTTGGAGGCTTGGATCACTTGAAGTCTGCCAATGGAAGATGATAGAGCTGGATATATGGGTTTTCATGCTGTATTATCAGCTCCATTTCCCTCATATCTTTCAGTTTATTTCTGTGTTAAGAATGAAGAAAAGAAACGAGTTGAGTGCAAAACCAGAAATGCAAGCCATAAACGGGGAGAGCAAATCAGGGACTGATGCAGCAGGGAATGAGGCAGCTCCCAGGTTATCTCTGCAGCCTCAGTCAGCTCAGGCTCCCAGCACAGCCAACAGGCTGGAGTTCTCCAGGTGGCTCCGGCAGACGGTGCAGGAGCAAATGGACACGTGCCGCCGGCTGGTGGACATCAGCGAGTCAGAGTCAGAGGAGCTCACCTGCTCCAGCATGGTCTCCTTGAAGGATGTGGATGAGCCATGCTGGACTCGCCAGGAGGAGTGGAAGCAGGTGAGGAGTCTAAGTGGGGTCCTGAACTCAGTGGTCTGTGGGTGCCTCCTGCAGCACTTGGTCCCTCAGTGGTAGGCAGCCAGGAAGGGCTGTACTCTGAGTGCTTCTGGATGTTTCGTTAAGTTACCTGTGCTACCTCCTGGGGAGGAGGAGCCTGGGGACTTTCCTCGGTTTTCCAGCCTGTCTGTAAGTCTTGTCTGTGCACTCTGAAACCATGTCACTTAGTTCACATTACATACGACCTTCCAGTGCTGCACACCTTATCAGTATAGAGCTATATATTGAGGTCATGGTTAAAGAGATTAAACTTTAATCCAAACAGTTGTTACTGAGTCAGCACTTGTATTTCTGGAGGCTGCAGAATGTCCTGGCTAGAGAACAAAGGAGTTTAATACTAAGCCTGCTAATGGCCTCAGGATCTGCTGGTGATTCTTGCCCTAGGACTTGTGTTTTGGGATGGAGGAGGACAGGCAAGGCTCTTGGATATCTCAGTACTAGCAAAGGCAAAGCTTGTTTCAGGCCTGATTTATGCACATCTCTCTTTCCCCACAAACTCTGGGTGTGCCTGTAGCTCCAGGCCAACAATTTTGTCACTTCTGAGGTGGCCCAGGTCTGTGACAGTCTTCAGCTGGAATTCAGGAAACATATCTGTTCCTCTGCACTATGGTTATAACAGCAGTCTAGGGAGGGATTCAGAGACTGAGCTGTATTTGCTAAGGGAACTTTTCCAATCCTTTCAGATTTTAGACATTCTCTGGAGTGACCCCATGCCTCAGGAGGGCTGCAGAGAAAATAAGGTGCGAGGTGGCGGCTGCTACTTTGGGCCTGATGTGACAGAGAAGTTTCTTGAGAAGTACAACTTGCAGTTCCTCATCCGCTCTCACGAGTGCAAGCAAGAGGGCTATGAGTTCTGTCACAACCGGAAGGTCAGTCAGGGGGAGGGTGTGAAGGATGCTTGGGTTTCCATCCTGCCTGGGTGAGGTTTCTGGTGGGGATGGCTTGTCTCAGCTCTGCATTTCTTCCAATGGGGCTTTAGGCACATACAAAATCCTTGAACAGTCTTATTGAGAGTTAATGAAGTGTGCTTCCAGATGAGGTCTTAGGCCAGGGCAGTCTGGAGCCAGATCCACATGTGACCAGTGCTGTCCACGAGGAACTCACACCTGCAAGGTTTCCAGGCCAGCTGCCATCTCACTCTCCCTCTTCTGCATAAAACATGGTGCTTCCACAGTCTGTGGACCCCGGATGGGATTGGGTGTGCTGTTTACACATACATATATATTACAGGATGTATGTACTGACTGTAAATGCCTCTTTTTTGGGGATTAGGTGCTGACCATCTTTTCAGCCTCAAACTACTACGAGATTGGCAGCAACAGGGGAGCCTACGTGAAGCTGGGACCAGACCTCATCCCCCACTTCGTTCAGTACCAAGCAAACAAGACAGCCCATTTGCTCACTATGACCCAAAGGCAAGGCATTCCAGTTGTTCTGTATTCACCAAGTCAAAATTCTCACAGGGAAAACTTTGTGAGCTTTTAGAAAGTTTGACTCTGGAGATGAACTTTCACAGCTTGATTTTCTAAATAATAACCCTAAAAGAGGGTTCAAGCTTTGTGCTTAAAGTTACTGAGGAAGGCTCAAGGGTTGAGAAGGGAATGTTACAAAATCTGAAGGGGATTTCTTTTACAGATTGCTGATTTTTCAGCTTTTCTTTTCCAAGTCAGGTTTTAACTTTTCACTTTGGCTGAGGTTCTCTTCTGCTTTGTTACTTCACAAATGAATGCAGGGAGTTACTCCATCAGCTGTGGGGAAGTGTGTCCTGGGCATGCAGTGCCTTGTCACAAGCACTAAGATGCAGCTGTAGCTGTGCAGAGCAGTTGTGTGAGGGTCTGGGCAACCCATGGACTAGTCAGACAACTGGGAAGGTGCAGTTTTTCTTGTGGTTCATGCTAAGTCCTTAAAGTGCTTCTCTCTGTTCTGCATCCTCCAGAATCAGCAGAGTCGAGGAGTCAGCCTTTCGAGCCTTGCGGGAAAAGCTCTTTGCTCACACCTCAGCCCTCATCAGTGCCTTCAAGGCCTATGATGGGGACAATACAGGTAACTCAGAGCTGAGGGACATGTGGGTTAATTCACTGGTTGCATAGGGTTGATGTGACTAAGTTGAGTTTGTGGCTGGTTGGGAGACTCCTCACTGAGAGTTGTCACTGACTCTCTTGGCTGGGAGGCTGTGTCAGACCTTGCCAGAGGTAATTTTCTGTTAGCCAGTGTCTCTGTGAATGCCTCTGACTGACACCATAAAGAGGAGGTGCTGGAAAAGTGGGAGGTCATTAGCCTAATGTGTAGTATTTGAGGCTGGGTACTACAAGAACTCTTTGCAACAGTGGTACCATTGAAGCATTGGAAAAGATGACCTGGAACATATCTGTCATATGTCACTTGAGAAGGGCTGGGTAGTCTCTAGAGCATCCCTGGAGTCTAAAATCCCTGAGAGGAGGCAAGTGAGAGATGTCCTCCATGGCAGTTGCCTCTGTCAGAGCCTTAAGGAAAGAGCTGAGTTCTTAATTCTCTGGCTCACAGGAGTGCTGTGCTGGTGCAGTGACCGAGAGGTATTGCTGAGATCTGTCCATTGGTGTGCTGGGGGAGAAAAGGGACATGGCATCTCAAAGAACTGCTTGTGGGGAGAACTGCTTTCTTGCTTTCTTCCCTGGCAGCAAAACTCCTCATAGGAATCCAGCTCAGCTGTTACAGCAGCTGCTAAACTGTGCAGTGGCCTACAAATTTATAATAAATACCCAACAGTAATGTCTTGCCTTTGTTCAGATGTTTGCAGCCTCATAGCCCTGTTCTGTTGCAATGATTAAAAGCTTGCTGAGGCTGGGGTAGGGGCAAGTGTGCTTGTGCCTGCAGTGAGAAATAATGCTGTGCTGCCAGACCCATGTACAGACTGGGTACATGTAACTGCTGTAGACTTTTTCTCTTCCTTCATGTGCTTTCAGCCACCTGTGTCCCAGAGGTCTCTCCCTTTTCCCTACAGGAAGGATCACGCTGAGCAACTGGGCGACAGCAGTGGAGTCAGTGCTGCGGCTGGGACTGCCCTGGCGAATGCTGAGGCCGCAGCTGGTGCGCAGCACAGAGGACGGCATGCTGGAATACAAGTCCTGGCTGGACGACCTGGCCATGGAGCAGCGGAGCCAAGAGGTAAGCACTCACCCCCTTCCATGAAAGCAGGATGCAAAGCAGCAGGCTCACCAGACCCCCAGCATATGCAATCAAATACGGTACAAAAGGAGAGTGGATGGTTCCTGTATAATCCAAAATCATACTGAAGTTGATAGAAAGTCTTGCCTGAGCTCAAATAGTTCAGAAGCATCCAGCCTCTTAGAAATAGATGACAGTTGTGAAATCAAAACTTAGAGGTAGTTTTGGGTACAGGCTTTTGAGTAGGAAAACTATTTTCCACTGACTTGCAGTTTCTTAATTATGCCCAGGAAATCCACCTCTGCAGTGGTTATAGAACGTAGCCCAGGTAGCTGTTGGCCCAGGAAAGCACTGTTTGGAAGGGACAGGTTGCTGATGGTCTGTATTGCAGTTGCACAGAGGGTCCAGTCATCACACACCTGTTTGATAAGGCACTGCTGACACATTCTTGAGAGCAAGAAATGTTCTTATTTATGGGGACACTGGCAGTAACCACTCAGAGAGAGAAGGGAGATGTCAGAAGGGTAGGAGTGTGATCATGTTGTCTTTCAGCACATCCAGTCGAGCTTGCTGGAAGTCATTTATCGAAACAGATCCAACTTGGAGACCATATTCAGGATCATAGACAGAGACCATTCAGGTAAGCAGGTGTGCGGGGCGTGTTGATCACTGCCTTGTATTCCCTTTTACTTTGGAGCTCCCTTTGGTATGTAGAAAGGTGTTTTTATTTACCTTGATTAAGGCTTGGGTCCTCCTGTTTCCTCCTAAGCTTCTGAAATGTCCATTTGTATTATGTCTCTTTACTGCTTTAAGCTGTACTTTAGCCAGTGCTCTCCACATTAGGAGATACAGTTGCAGCATGTAAAATGCTCCTCCCCAGGTCTCATCTCGTTTGAGGAATTCCAGCAAACCTGGAAGCTGTTCAGCTCCCACATGAACATTGAACTCACCGACGATGGCATTAACGACTTGGTTCGCAGCATTGATTTCAATAAGGATGGAAACATTGACTTCAATGAGTTCCTAGAAGCCTTCCGCCTTGTCAAACAGTGCCAGTAGTGAGAACCTGCAGAGGGTTGCCACCTCTGATGCCTTGATTTCTATGAAGCCAGGACTGTCTGACCTAACCTAGAGCGTGCCTGCAGATGCCAAGCAGGGAAAGTGAAGGCAGGTATCCAAAACAGAGATCACTGTAGGCAACAGCTGTGACCCATTTGGGAAGGTAACAAGTAAAATAGACAACCTGCACTTCAATTCTGACCACTTTTAAAAGAAGCTGTATTTTAAGTAGAAATTCTGCTCAAAGGGAAGATGCAACTTAGCTTGTCAATGTGATGGAATGTTACAGGTCTGTTCAAGAGCAGTAAAATGGAAGTAAAGATATTACTTGTAGGCAGTATTTTAATGAGGTAGCACCTGTTTGATCACAGCTTTCCTTTTAATAAACAGTTTTTTCTAGATTAATGTTTCTTGGCTGTTCATTTCTTATCTAGCTTGTTAACTCTGTGAGCAGCAGTGCTGTTTTAGTGATGATACCTACTTCCCTGCTGGTGTTCCTCTGCTGTGGGGTAAGCTTGTTCTGGAAGTTTGAAGCTACTAAATACACGTAGTAGAGCAGTATGTTGAAAAGAAACATACCTCAAATGTGCAACACTGTCTCTAGCAGGGGGACTTGTTTAAGAAATCTTTTGACATAATTTCTTTTTCAAAGCCCAGGGAAGTAGCTCAAGTAGCCCCCTGCTAGGGGGCCTATGCTGCACATGCAAGGTATTTTCAAAGCACGGTCTGACTGCAGCTTAAAATAAGTGGAGCGAAGTGGGGTGGGGTTTCTCAAATACATGCAGCACAGTCTAGCAGGCGCCCCATGGCAGAAGACTTCACATAGGACTGCTATCCCAGCCTCTGAAAGAGAATTCTAGTCTCACTGAACTTCTTAGAGAGCCCATATTAGAGCCTGCCTTGCACAATGCAGACATTTTATTAACTGAAACTATGCTTACAAAAAGAAACTAATCCTTTCTCCCCTTATATGCTTTTTCAATTGTAATGGACCCATGCTTCCACAAATGCTCTCAAATGCACAATACAGGTCCCAACACACTGCAGCCATATTTCTGTTTTCCATCCTTCAAACTTTATGAATGGAATTTATTTGATGGCTAATGAAGAAAATGATTCTGCCTCCTCCATGCTTGTTCCTGCTGTACAAACTCCTACTGCAGAGAATGCAGTTTTATTGTTTCAGTTATTTTCAGTGAATTTTGTAATGAGGGAAAGAAGCAGCTCTCTCTTCACTGCAGGGAGTGAGTAGGCACCTGCTCTGCAACACTTGCTACCAGGTAGAATCTAAGGGCCTGCCCTGTGTTTTGGTTTGGGGACTGAGGCTGCCAAGCAGCTCTGTGGCACTGGCTTTGACAGCCTTTTCCCTGCAGTGCCTGGAGCAGAGTAAAGTGCACTTACCTGGGATTGTGAGCAGTGTCACTGCTTTGCTAATGTAACTGAGAGCCAACACCAGTTATTACAAAGTCAGACTGAATTTATTACTCTTGGGCAATTAAAAAAAGGCAGAAGACAATGTCCAGACATTCTGTTACTTAGAGGGGCAGCAAAGCTTTGTATAATTCACATATGTAAAGTGATAAAAACATAACCTTTGAATCCTTGCAGTTCAAAGGAAGGACAGAAATTGGAAACATGAACTTTCTGCAGCTTGCCCCAGTAAACTACTGGTATTGCAGAGACCAACACAGTTACAGCAACAAACATCTCTGTAATGATTTAAATTAGCTGTTTACACAATGATGTTACTTGATTTGACAGGAACATGGAAGTGGGCTAAGCTTTCCACAAACCGAGTCATTAGTGTAACAATCCCCTCAGCATTGCATTTCTAGGAAAATGCTTTTGTAAAAAAAAAGGAGAAAAAAAGAAAAAATGTACAATAGTACATATAGTTTTATAGTAAAATGGTACCTGAACAGATTCAGTTTCCTTCTTTTGTTAAAGCATATACAGCTTTATAAAATATAAACCTTCCAAAGGTCAATTTTAAAAGCTTAGAAGAGGCTTTGCTAATTCTAAAAGTAACAGCCAAAATACCATTTTGCTCCTACAAGAGATGTGTTTTATTTTACCTCAACAGTTTTAGCCTTGGAAGGTGAGCCGTGAACTCGACTAACATTCTGTGTAAGCCTCTACCAGTCAACTGAAGACTCCTCCTCTAATGGGAATGCTCTCGTTCAGCCCGTGTTCTATTAGCTTGATGTCCTCCAAGTCATCCTTGATGATGCTGATTAGGTGACTCAGCCCTTCTTGCTGCTGCTTCAGGTGCTGCAGATAGTTTAGAAACCACTGTGAGCATTGTTCAGCTTCACAGACTTAAGTAATGTTTCTCAAAGGTGTCATGACACACAGTGGCCTTGGCACATTGAAAAGCCTGGCATAATTTCTTTGGAGGAAGGTATAACAGTGTTTTCTGTACTAACAGCCTAACTCCACTGAGTGGTTTTGTACAACAGCTTCATGCACTGGCACTGAGACCAATTAAAAGGATAACTTTGTCAAACAATTGCAAGAACATGACATTCTAGATACAGCCAGTGTGTGTCTGGCTTAAATTATGAAGTTCAAAGAGTATCTCAAGATTGTACCCAGCAATACTTACTTGCTTGATTTCCCTCAAGAGGTCTGCATCTATGTAATAGCGCTCTTCAGCCCGCACGGCTCCAAAGTGGTTCTGCATCCTGATTTGGGACATGAGCTCATTCAGTCTGCCCTGGGAAGAGAAACAGGCTTAAATCAAACACAACTCATTTACATCTGGCAGAGATCCAGCATGTACCATTCCTTGAGTCACCAGGACTGGAAGCATTGCTGCTCATTCAATTTTAAAATGTTCTGGAAGACAGGCAAAGGGCAAGCGACTTCAATACTTCCAAGAACTCAAAAATACTTAAATACCTACTGGTTATGAAGCAAAGAGCATGATGCTACAGTCTACTAACACTGCTGGATTCGTGAAAGCTTTCCACGATAAATACATATATGTGGTTTGGAAACCTTACATATTTTTAGTGAGGAAACCCTAGAGTTGTTAGACAAACTCTAACTACTCACCTTGAATTGTGTAGGTGCGTTAAGTTCACACTGAATTGTATCTAACTGTACACGAAGCTGCTCTTCATCTGCTTGAATGGCGTAACCGCTTTTCCTTTGGATCTCCTGCTTTATTAACACCTACGAAAGAAGCCTCTGATGTTCATTAGAGAACACTTAGCCCATTCTCTTTCCCCACCAGCCCATCCACATCTTTTTGCTCTTCCTTCAGCATGTTTCTCATTAGAGTTGTTCTTTTATTTAGTCTGCTGCTCTAAGACCTCAGGGCAGTCCTGAGAGAGAAGGTTTCCAAGTACTGCAGACCAGAAGCTTTTCCTGACAGCTCTGCCTGGTACTTAAATGAACACTTTTTAGCTGAAATCAGAATCATGTGCAACACTGGCCTGTGCAAGACGGCACAGGTCCTTCTTCCCCCTCAGACTGCTTCTGGCACTAGGCTGTGTCAAAGGGGTTATTTAGACTATCCCTGTTACCTGTAATGTTCTGTGAGAAAGAGCCATCAGTTTCCTTTTGTACTGTGCAATTTTTGCCATTGTTGTAGTTTGATTTTTCTGCAGCTCACTGATATCTTCTGATATTATCTGCAGAGGAAATGGGAATCAGTTGGAAGTCAGAGGAGTTTCTGATAACATAACACATTAGTCCTGATGTAAAACTGGGAGTTTCAGGACACTACACTTCATGTAGTGTCCTGAAAAGCCCAGCAACTTTGTGTCCTTGACCCAGATGCTTTTAGAAAGTTTTCTTTTACCTCTGCTGTTCTGCTTTGTGTTTATTTTCATCTGCAACTAGGACTTTCAGAAGCCATTGGAAAACTGGTTGCCCAAATTTAAAAGTCTGTGCCAGTACAACTTAAGTGAGCTGGTGGGAATTAGCCTATAACAACACACTAAGCTTGAACCTGAAACAAATGAAAGCCAAACCATGCTGCTCAGTTTTTAGGCAAAAGATATATTTAAGGAACATATCAAGAACATGGTTCCAGTTTCAGTTTTGAACATGCAGAGGGAGGTGCATTTAATAGAACATTCTTTGTCAACAGAAAGTCATGATAAAGATAAGCAACCTTACATCTAATCGAGTTTGATGCTGTTTGGTCATCTGATCCTGGACCTTCAATCTTCTCAACAGTTCCTTGAAACCCACCATTGGCACAGGAATAAGCCTATGAGAACACAAATATTTCTTACAGTATGTTTTTATACTGGACATGTTTTAAGGATTAATAATTATGAATAGAATCTAATATAAAGTTACAGATAATCTTGGCCTTTTATAAATTAGGATAATACATAAACATATCTTCTTTTGCTAAGCTCTAGAGAACTCACTATTCCCAACATGTTCACTTTTCATAAAGAAATCAGCCCAAATTATCTGTAATCACTGGAGGGTACAAACGTGCATCACCTTCAGCAATAAAGAAAAAAACCCATAATGATTGCAAAAAAGAAGTCTCGAAAACTAGTCCATGTAATGGAGGACACCACACCTCCAAGTAATGCAAGTAAGACTCTTTATCCTGACAGCTCCTAAGTGCCTAATGGCTAAAGGGATTAAGACAGGCACTTCCAGTAATCTTCACTGCCTCCAAGGAGACCAGCACTTGGCCAAGTTGTTCTCTAATAAGTTTCTTGCAAGTTACCTGAAGGGTACTATGCAGTTATTATCTCTTTCTCCCATCTAAGTCTTGTTGCAATACTTGGACAGACTATAGGACTTACTTGTCAGGGTCAGGATTATCAACTTTGGCTTGTTCCCATATAATAGGATCAACACCTGAAAAAAAAAAAAGAATTTTTAGTGTGGATATCTGAATAAATAGGTCTCAAGCATGAAAAAATGCTACGGAATACACAAACCCTATGAACTATACTAACCTGAATGACTGTTACACAAACTGAGGTAAATTAAACTAAGGAAGTTCTTTAAAAGTCCTGGTCCTGAGCTGTGGCAGTAAGTTCAGTCCCAAAGACTGTCAAGCACTCCTGCTGGTTTGAAAGCAGGGAAAAGGAACAACCCATAGGTGCTCCCATTGGACAACCCATACTTTTAAAGGGAGAAATTCCTACTGTTTCGGCTGTAGGCCACACTTGGGTCTTCTGTCCTTGTAAGTTGCTGATTGTGTAAAATAAATATTAAAAAATCAGTAATTAAGTGATCAAAGTACCAAACCCATTGGCAAAATAATCCCAGTAGGAGTTAGCTCTGACTTTGCTGCAAGACTAAGCCCAGTTCTTTCTGTAACCCAGATTTCACAGCCTTTCATATCCTACATGCACACATATATAAAAGCTACAGCCATAAAGGTAAGTTATCTTATGAAATTGCACAAACAGCACTTAACTACTCTAAAACAAAGCAGTATGCGCACTATCTGTGGCCACATACATGAGCGAAGAGACCCATCTGAAAACTAGGAAGTGAGTATAGGACATGATTATTCTGATTTTTAACAATTTTTTTCTCTTGTACTTTTCGAAGATGTTTTCCAGCAGGCCAACACCTGCATTTTTGCCAGAGAGCCCAAAAGGCCCAGCCCACGCACCGGCAGGAGGGTTCTGCAGGAGCTGTTTGACTTGTGCCGGGGACAGCTCTGTCCTGGCCATGGAGAGGCTGACCCCCAGTTGCTGCAGGGACGACTTGATGTTGGCTTGTTCAAAGTGGGCGTAGAGGGTCGTTGCAGGAACTCTCCTCGAGGTGCCGTTGGGCGAGCGCTCCACAACGTAAATGATCACTTCTGTCCTGAGCAAGGCAAAGCGTGGAACGTCAGGAAAAGGCTGGCAGCACATAGGAACTAAAACATTTACCACTTCTCCCAGCTGGCTTCTAACTTCCTTTAGCTAAGTGAGATGTAAAGTACCAGTAATTGCAGGGTATTAACACAGCAAGGCAGAGAGAGAAAAGCTGTAAATACCATTACATTCTCCCTTCTCCCCAGTTTTAACAACCATATTCTATGGTGATGCTAGTACTACATTACGAACAACCTAAAATCTCTGGAAAGCTACTGGACTTAATACCTTAAGAAAAAAACAACATGAAGGAGTAAGAGAGAAAAATCGACTCAGAAGGAACAGATCTAAAATCAAGGAGAAGGGGAGACAGTAGACTTAAGCACCAACCCTTTCTAACATGCAGTACAAAAGGGCAAAACTATGGGAAGTTCACATACTGGTCATCTGGCATCGTTTTAACACCTTCAACATTGACAGTGAGGGTCTGGTTTCCTCCCAAAATTTTGTGTAGTGATTCTACGAGCTGCTGCTGCTGGCTTCGGATATCTACTTCTTTTCTGTTAAAGACCAAGACCACAAGGCCATCTTCATCTTTGTTGTTGGGCATTAAACTGTAACCCACAGCCTGCAAAGGAACAAACCAAAAAACAAAGGTATGTTACTTAGCAAAAGCATTTCCATGTGGCATGAAGGGGAGATGCTAAACCCCTCAATTTTTAGAGCAACTGATTCAAAATTCAACTTACAATATATTCAGAGCTGAAAAAAACATAAAACCAATCCCCCTTTAAATCATTCACATGGCCATCAGTAGAGCAGCTTTGAAAAAGTTTGGATTTTTACAAAAAGTTCCTAAGTATCCTTTCCCCACTGGGGAGTTGCCAACTCAGCAGAACTGCTGTCAGGAACATTCTACAAATTTACCCTTTTTCCAAATTGCAAATTACACCAGAAGATCACACTTTATTACAAGCAAAAGCAGAGTGACAGCTTACATCTTCTCTTGCCTATCAGCTATCACCCCAACACACCACTGGTGACAGGGTGGACAGCGGGGCTTTTTCAGGCCCTGACACTGCATGTGGGTAGGTGGGCTGCACCTTTCCCCTCATGCAAGTTCAGCTGAAGAGAGAAATGGGTTTGGGACGTGCCCAGGAGCCTGGTTTTGACAGCAGACCACCATGGCGAGCCTTGCAGAATCAGCCATCCTGTCATGGAGCACAACAGTGACAGTTAAGGAAGAATTTGGTTTTAAGTGTATGACACCTCTGGTATTTCTGTTTAAAATAAAAAAATAAGTCTTCCATGATCTCTAAATGCAACATAATGTTTTCAGATTAGAACAGATTTTTTTTAACTTCACTGTGGTCCTTCAAACAACAGCCTGTAACACGTACCTTAAAAGCACACTTTTCTTGGTCAGGAGCTGCATGCTTCTCATTTATCCTAGAGATGGAATTGTGCACAAGTGGATTCCTGTGGAACCCTTCAGGTAATGCTTCATTCTTAGCAGATGCCTGATGCTTCCAGAGGCATTGACCAAACTAGCTCATGATCCTTTGTTCCTAGCCCTGTGCCCTGTCCCTTCTCTCCTATTTTTCATAGGCATCTTCCATTGCTGGCACATATGGAACTTACCCATATTTCACTTAAGGCATGGGAATTCATGGCATTGGAAACACTCCAGTCACAGGGACAACAGCAAACATAGTACATGGCATTGTCTAACCTGAAAACTCTGGTTTTTTGGTAAATGAAACTCTGAAATAACTGATTTTCCACCACAAAACTTACACTTGGCAATTTTTCAAAACCCAGAAACCACAGAAGTAATTTCAGAAAACAACTTACAAGAAAATAAGTTTTCAGGTGCACTGCAAACAAAATGTTCAAGGTAACACCGAAAAAGGTGATGCAACAAAACCAAACCTTTGTTAGGCAGGCACTTGGTTGCTGCAAAAAGTTTACAGACGTCTCATGATGTGCATAATCAAAGCTAGACTTAATGAAGTATTAACCTACATTCAGGTCACAAAGTTTGCACTCTGAAGAATCAGCTCAGGAAAGGAGGGTATCACCATGCCTGCCCCAAATCCCCTTACAAGCCTGAGGCTTAGCAAGAGAGTCAGCAGGTGCGGGATTTGCAGAGGATGAAGAGCCACGTATTCTCTGTCGACATGAGAAGCAAGATCTGGAACTGCTGACGATTCCACACAGGGAATGGAGTCAGCATGAGCACTGGCAAGGATAAAAGCAGAAGTCTGAAGGCTGGTGGATTTTAAACCTGGCACAGGCCAGGTTCACAGAGGGTTATTTTAATGTAGACAAAGCAATGAAGAAAGACCCTGAAGTTCTTATTCCAAATGTTCACAGTTTCTTTCAGACGTGAGGGTTATTTTAAACCGTTTCTGTCATATTGTAACATACACAAACACACATTAAGATTCATTTCCAGACACCCGTTCCAAGTACACACACACACTAATCTGAATGCTATTCCATGAAAATGTTACTTTCATGATCCACATCTGGGCTCATTATCTAGTCCCTCCACACCACCCAGATTTCCAGCATCTTCAAACCTTTTAATGAGTATGCATCAGAACTGTGCAGATTACCTGGAAAAATACTGCTTCAGAATACTCTTACCAGTAACAAAATCTGATTTAACACCCATGAGATGTTCACACTCAGCTAACAGAGTGTGGTGGGTTTGTGTTT
>WBMZ01008309.1:0-51328 GCA_013400975.1 Atrichornis clamosus
TTTTAAACTAAGACACCTGCCCTTTGTAAGTGTACAGAGACACAGTAACTCTATAATTCTTCTCCATGGCACCTTTTTTCCTTTCCTCTTCATGAAGAAAGCAAAATACTGCAGCATGAAGTCTGTAAGTTACTTTCATTCTAAACAGTTCTCGGGTTCTTATGGACACATAAGGCTGTTTCTACTCCATTTTTTATGGGCAAATTTACTGTTCCGTATTAGAAAGATCTCTTCCTTTGAAATAGTAAGTTTGTGGGCTTTTAGCAATTAAATAAAAATAATCTTTGAAGGAAAAAAATATTTTCAGGCAACCACAGTGTGGACTGTGAACTTGAATGCCAGTTGAACCCACTTCTCAGCAGTATTCATGTTGCAGGAATAACAGACAGTAACTAGAAACTGCTCCAAAGAAGAAGGCCCCAAATCCACTTTAAAATGCTGAAAATAGAAACATGATTTTTAATCTCTTTTGGTTTGGTTCACAAAATTAAGAGCCAGTTTACGAAACTAGCTCATGAACTGTCCATTCATTGTACCATCTACTATGAAACTACTTTGACATTTAAAGTTCAAATTCAGACTTAGTTGGGCATTTTCAACTGCACTGTTGAGTGGAAAAGGAGAAAATAGGAAAATATGCAGAATGACTTGGTGCTTTAAAGTGTTATTTGCCAATTTTTTCTCTGCTATTTCCATGTTAAACTTAGATGACAAATTAAAATATTTATCCTGACTTGCAACATTGCAAAACAACTTGACAACTTCACAGTGGAATATTCTGCCACCTGCACTGCGGTGGATAGCAACACACTCTGTACCTAGACCTTAGGTAACCTGTTATTGTTGCATAGGGAACAAAAGGCTATCTATCCACTTACACATATTGTATAGCACTGTAGAGACAGACCAGTTTATTCAGTGGTAAAATTCCTGACAAATTCAGAAAATCCATTTAAATTTACTATCCCTTTTACCTGCAATGCAAACGCTTCTGTTTCCTTGCTCTTTGTCAGAGGAAATTCAGGTGGCTTTGCTTTTTCATAAAGGAGAATTTCTCAAGGGGAAGTGTGTATGGCAGCTTTAGGAACAGAAGTATATTCATTTTATTCATGTAATAATTTTTCTTTTTTTTCTCTAGTCCCAACAGAAAACAAAATTTGTAAATTTGTTTTATTCTGTAAGGAAAACGAAAATAATTTTCTGGTGCTCTCCTTTTTTGAAGAACATTTACAAAGTGTCTCGAAATGAAGATGCAAGTGTTTTCTATATGCTTGTTGAGTATGACATGCTGAGCTTTTTTGTTTTTGTTAAGTAATATTAATCACTTTTAAAGATGTCAAACAAATCATCTATTTTAAACACTTAGTTGTGAGTTTACTGCAGCAGGCCATTTATAGCTGTCTTTGTTTAGGTCAGATAGTTTACCAGAATGTACTACTAATTACCTATCACAATTGCATTGCTATAGGTCATCACAGCGTTAAAATACATATATTTCATTTTTTATTAAGTTGCATCAAAAATACAAAGTGGGCTACACATTATACTCATACACACAAAATTAGAAGATATGGAAACAGTCATCAAGGCATCAGAATTCATTGTTCCAGGGCCCTCATTTTATTTTTTTACTTTTACTTCTAGCACAACCCTCTTTTGTAATGTCAAATGTTTTACCTTTATTTCTTTAGGGGCCAAATGTTTTACCTTTTTTGTTTCAGGGGCCTTCCCTCTGTATTTTTTGTTTTCTTCCTCAACTGAACTGTTTAACTTAGGAGATATGAGCAGAATAAAATATCTGGGAGCTAAATTCTCTTTTACAGATAGTTTCGTCTATCTGTATTTTCTGTGCTGTAGTGGATTTTTCTGTGCATCGTAGCAACATAAAGAATTGCATCAAATCCAAAGAGGGAAATTTTAAAGAGCTTGAGTCTGGATTATGTTGCATCTTGTCAATTGTAATGATGATATTAGAATAAAAATTGTATTTTCATAGTACCTTACACTCATTGTTCAAAGATTCAAGAAATTCAAGAAATGAAAGGGCCAGGCTGTTCTCAGTGTTACTTACGGAACTAGTAACAGTGACATGGAGATCATACTGGCTGCACAATTCCTACTAAAGTTACTTGTGGTCCTGATACTTACAGTGGAGTTAGGTACTGCTGCAGAGAGTATTCTTACAGAATAGAAAAAAAATCTGAACTGTTGCTTTTATTGTCATGTTGATTGATGCAGTAAAGAGCTGAAATTCAAGTATTCTTATGAATTGTTGCTTGCATGTATTGAATGACTGCTCAATCTTGGACTTTAAAAAATGTCTGTGTTCAAACAAACACAAGCCAGTATCTACCACTTCCTTGTAAATCAAGACAATTTAACCACTAAACATAAGTTCAGAGATTCAAACACATTTTACATAGATTCTTTTCCCTATAGATTATTTGAATGATGGTGGTGTAGAATAAATGTATCATAATTAATATAATATTTTTTGGCTTAATTGTCAAAGTTACTTGAGCCACACAATTATAATAAATAGCCCAATATTCAACCCTTGCATTGCTTTTATTCATTCAAAAATTATTGCAAAGAATAAGAATCTTGTTTTGAAGATGTCAAGAAGAATGGATCATGACAAATCCTTTAAATTATTTCCTATAAAATTCTGTCAACCTTGACTACTCTAAACAGACAGATTTATAACACCTTTCTTCCCTCAGTGAACATATACAAAAATTGCTTTCTTCTACGGTTAATACTTTAGAGAGCATGTTACAATTCCCCATGGCAAAGTTTTCATAGTGGAATTACAGCCCAAGAAAATTAATGATGAGCAGCAAAATGCTCCAGGGATGTAGTGCAATTATTTTTGTGATAACTCACACCCTCTGTTTGCTTTACTTCTCCTGTCTCTTATGTAAATTGTATTTTTACAAAGAACTGCTCAGTCTATCAGTAAAATATGAAGGTTTATAGAAGGACTTTCAAAAGGCTTACATTTAATTGATGTTCAAACCCTCTCCGTCTGCAAATCAGTAACAAAATATGTTTTGCCTTCTTTCTGCAAACAGAGCAGATGTCTAAGTAAAATATCACCTCTGGAACAGAAGCAACTGACTTTTATGTTCTCATCACAAAAATGGAAGCTCTACACTGGTGGCCTTTCTTATTTACACCACACACATGGCAATCTTTGACATTCATTTTCTTGAATATAAACAGAAGATACAGCCTGCCTCTCCTAAAGTTAATGAATTGAATGATAAGACCCCTTAATTCAAATGCCTAATGACTGTAGTACTTCCACAGTTCTGAAAAGAAAGCATGTTTAGACTGATTTTAGGATAAAATAGAAGATCAGTGAAACAGTACCTTTGTGCCTACAATAAAAGAACTTGCTCACATACAGCCTTAAGCCAAATTAGATACAGCAATTTTAATGCTGAGTAATTTGACTAAAAGCCAATTGAAATGAAAGGAGCACTGGGGTACAAGTTTTGTAACTTATCAGTGGGATCCTTTAACATGAACAGGATACCTAGTGAAAGGACATTAACAATACTGAGACTTACTAGACATAAACCAATAAATTGAAAACTTTAGATTAAAAATGCATTCATTAGAACTAGTAGATGTTTTTGGGTGAGCTGCTTAGTCTTAAATAAACCACAGAACATGAAACTTTCAAATGTATGCCATTTTTAACAGCAAAAAAAAAAAAAAGGAATGTCAAGTCACACAGAGGCATACACTGCTGGAGAAGAATGTTCAGGACACCCATCTACAATGTGGAAAACCTGCCTCGTTCAGATGGAGGACTTAAACCTTGGCTCGGTCTGTGACTCCTGGGCTAAGCAAATGTTGTGTAAAAATCTCTGGTTTGTTTCATTCCATTTTTATGGAAAACACCTAAAATTCCCATGACAATGTGCGTAATCTGTCCTACTGTGATACGAGAATTTTTCTTCTCTTAAATTTTGAAAAAGGGAAAACACAGCTTTTTGTTCAACTCTGATCTGCTCTGCTGAACTACTGGTCGTGAGACTTGCTTGGTGTGTAGGGGTGACTTAGCAGTCTGTTTCCCACAAGCTCTAGAATCCCAAAATATAAAAATGGGAGCAAAAGACCTTCTCAAAAATGAAGGAAATTTAAGTGGAATTTTAGTTACTGCTGTTTGTTTGTTTTGGTCGATTGGGGTTTTATGTTTTGTTTGTTTTGTTAATGCAAATTTTGTAGGATACTGTTCTTAATTATTTTCCATTTTAACATTTTATATAAATTTGATCCCAAGAGTGTGAGAAACTGAGCATCTTATATGATGAAATCTTGCTTGTTTGCAGAGCAAACAAAAAGTAAAATCAAACTGTCCAGCCAAAACATTCAAACCTCTTTTTGGTACAGATCATACAAAAACTGGGGAAATGTTTTCCTAGATATCTGTTAGTTACTCTACTAAAACTTGGGGAAGTTGCTACTTGGCCTTTTGTTGCAGCTTCTTCTTGAGGTTTGATGGAATCTGTCAATCTCTGCTTATACAGTTGGTGATAAAAATTTCCAGTCACTCCTCACCCAATCAGAATTGAACTATGGGTACTTTTGCACCTTTTTTTAACTCCTTAATGGAAACGTTTTGGTCCCTGCACCTTTGCATTGTGTCCTGTTTTTCAAATTCAAGTTCAATGTAGAAGGTCAAATCTACTGCTGACAGCAGCTCAGTTTTAGCCAAAATTAATTTCTAATAAAATCTACAGGTTTCCCAAAACCTTTCCAGGTTGCTTAGCTACTGTTACATAAAAAAGAACTTGTGGATCGGGGTCTTGATAAAATGTGAAAAACGTGCTCTGTCCTATAATAGCTGCAGGGTGAGACTAGGTGAGCAAAACAGTCCTTTCTTGCTTTGAAATCTCTCAGCACATTGAACTGTAAAGCTGAACACTGGGCAAGATGAGTCCTTGCCTTTAGGGAATAAACATATTTCTGTAGAGTGTCTTCTAAACTCTCAACAATTTCACTCTCTTTCAATAAAGTTGTGAACTGCATGCTTCATAAGTATCACTAAATGAAAAAAAATGAACTTTATACAGGTATGAAGTATATTGGATTGGTAAAAAACCAGAAAAAGCTGTCCATATGCATAATCTCTTGGCATGAACAAGAATTAAAAAACAATTCCATAATTCTATCTATTAGCAGGCTAAACATAGAACCTCTGCAAATTTATGCAACTAAAAATGTCATCCTTTGGAAAAAAAATCTGCTTCACTTGAGTATTTAGATGGCCTGGAAGGCATGACTGAGATAAGGCAGAGAAAGGGGATGAGACCATAGGCATTATTTCGTATAGAAATTACACCTTGTTCACATACAGCCTGTCATATGCTGCTGTATGTGATATAGTGCACTGTGATATACTGCTTCCCATGGCAGCATCCCTTTGTAATAGTCAATGGTATCAGCATTTGTAAGGGTAATTATTTGAGAAGAGCAGCCTTATGTAAACAAGAAACCAAATTAAAAGAAAAATATTCAACCTGTATCACAAACTAGGCAATGAGAGATACTTAGTTGAAGAGTAGATCTATGAGTGTTGCCAGTTACTTACCATTTTCTCATTTCTTTTTGGAAAAAAACATGCTTAAATAAAGGTTTAAAATCAATAAGAATTTTGTTTAATTTTATCTATCTGTTAGAATAGTATGTTATGAATAGGAGACCCTGGTAAGGCTAAAGGAACGAGTTGCAAAACTGGGCATAAATTATTTATTTTGATGTATATATACATGCAAACTCAATTCTGTTGCTGATTTTTAATGATGTGGACAACAAGGAGGAGTTGCAGCCTTGGTCTTTTAGCATATGCCTGTCCTCTAGTAATTCTTGTCTGTGTAGTACTTGTGTCAGACTCTTAAAAGTCTGACAGATCCCCAAGTTGCTATACAAAAGAAAATTCTGTATTTTGAGCCTGATCACGTGTAAATTCCCTAAATGTCACTTGTTTGTTAATTTCTACTTTTGTATTACTGATTGACTCCGAAGTGTTTTAATGGGCAGCAGCAGAAACACCATTGCCATTCTGGCAAACTGAGTTTCACTGGAAAGAAGCAGCAGAGCAGACAAGACTGCTGACTAGCTGGACACATGGCTTTTCCTTTTATTTTCTAAAGTAACATGCATTACACCTTACAGTCCTTATAAAACAGTGGACTGTGTTGAGTGGAAAAACCACCAGACAATGAAGAAGCACTTTATATGTGTAATTTTTCATAATAACATGCAATTTTAAACTACACATGAATAATCAAGAATGCAAACTTTGTTCATTCATTGCTTGCTGTCAGTGTACTAGCAGTTCAAATTTTGGAAGGACTGCTCTCTTTTCCTCCTTCATGTTAACAGAATATAAAATGAAGTTTAACAAACTTGATTATCACTGATAACTCTACGACACAAAGGCAGAACAAATTGAAAACATAATCTTTCTGGGCAATTTAATGCATGGCATTTGATCTTGGTTTTCAAAACTGGTAAAGCCTTGCATTTCCCACTGCCCTCACGTGAAGTAGTGATGGGTTAGCAGCTCTATAAACCCAGAACATGGTACTGTTTACAGCTTAAATGAACAGTGGCCATGTGGGAAATTTTGCTTTTACATGCAAATTACCAAGCAGCCCTTAGCCCATCTGCTTGGGAGCCCCATATTTTATAAACATTCATATTTCAACTCAGTGTTTCAGAGAACTTATGCTCTTTGATTTACTGTACTTAAAAGGCAATGTTTGAGAAATTGAGTTTTTATGTATTTTTATCCATTGCTGTCAATGTTGTTTGAATGGTTCTACAGCTGGCATTATTTATAAAGTTATGTAAACTATGGCTAGACTTTGTTTCCCAAGCAAGTTCTGAAGCAGACATCAGAATTAGCTCAAAAAGGAAAAAAAGGAACCCCTGTCTCCCGCCTAATACTCAATAACCTCCTCCTTCCTCCTACAGATCACTGTCGTTTTCTGCACACCATACATAATTTTTATTCAGATTTTCTGCTGCAAGCTGGAATCTCTATAAGAATTAGTTCCACACCATCATTTTCTACAGAGGCAACTTATACCAATGCAGCTTTTAGGTTAAACCTGGCTATTTTTGCACTGTGGTTATACATAAACACCCTTCTACTCATCCCATGACTGAGGCCAATTTATATGAGACAGGAAAACTTGGAGCTCAGTTTCTTTACTGCAGGAAAGTGTTGTGGGGTTTTTGGTTTCTTTGTTTCATTTTGTTTTTCTCATAAAAGTAGCCTCTTTTTCTTAGGAAAGTTAAACCTAAAATGCCCTCACTAGTAACCCTAAAACCAGTTCTATATCAAATGCATCTCAATTTGTTTGTTTTCCATAGGTACTTCAGCAGTTCTTCGTGCCTACACACATGCACACTCATGGAGATTTTGAAGCACTTTTTACCACCACGTAGCTACAATGTGAGGGGTGACAGCTGCACTTAAAGACATTTGCACTGCACCGCAAGCTTTGTAATAATGGATGACTTCTCTTTACTTTGTCCCAGATCCTAGTAGCTTGCAAATATGTGATGATCCTCTGCTTCATTTATAAATTATACTGTCCATAATTTCAAAAAGAGCTTGACAACTTAGCCCAAATATAGCCCAATGCCTCAAATGTAAAAAGAGAGCAAAAGATCTCAACACCTTTTTCTTCTGATGCTAATGCTGGAAATCGGTTGAAAGTACAGTCTCTTTTCTTTTTTTGTTTGTACTTAGGGACCATTTTACTTGGCTAGGCTTCAGTATTAGCTAAGATGTCTGCAGAAGATTTATGTTTAATAAAAGATATTAATAATTAAGAGGTCACTTACAATTTATACCATCAACTTAACGAGTTCTGTAGAACAACAGTAGCGAACATTTGAAAAATGAAATCATAGCAGATAAAAGCATATGTCAATATAAACATTGGTTTATATTTCAGCTTCTCCTGAATTGGGTATCAAAGTAAACAGGAAAGTCATGACAAAAAGGCCATGAGGAAAATTACTTGGAAGACCAGTGGCACAGTCTTTCCCTGTGCCACCTTCAGTCCTACTGCACATGAACCCTTAGGTAGACACACTCATTTAACATCGAGGCATTGAAATCTGTTTTCCCTTCCTTATTTTCTGAAAGTATCTGGAGTATGCAGCACACATAATCCCCAGGAGCAGGGAGGAAAAGCAACTTGGGTTAGACCGCAGTTGTCTCTACTTTTTTTCCTCTACTTTCCTGAACAGGTACAAGTTCTCAGTGTGAATTGTTATGGGAATACTCCAGGAGCATAACCTGCACTGCAAAGTCACCACAGTCCATTGTATCAATTATCCTAAATTGTATTAATTAACATGATCCTTTAAGAACACATTACTCCTGCTGTGATAATAGCACAATCAGTGGAAGTAGCCTAACACTTTTGTTATAATTCTCCATATTCAGTCATTTCCTGACACTGGTAAACTAATCCTGTGAACTGAAATTTCCCATTCTGGTGTTCACTGCAGATTGAAATTTCTTAACAAAAGCTTCAGCTAAAAAACCCCCGAAACAATAACATTTTTCCAGCATGCAAATAAGGGAGAATAGAAATAGAGATATCTGAAATAGCTAGGTATTGCATTCCCTGAATAGTTGTTGTGTGCACTGACAAAGTTGAGGGTCTAGTAGAAAAATAAACGAAGGTTTTCTTTAAACTTTTTCAAAAGAGTCGCAAAAGGACACAATTTGATAGAATACTTTAATCCTGCCACTTACTAATTTCTGGACATGGGATTTTACCATCTTAAAATATTTTTGATAGACTTTTTTTGACATGGCCATGAAAAAAACCCATAGGATATTTTTGTCTCAATATGAAAATGAAAAATTGCTTTCTTCCAAAATGTATTTAGAAAGGGTAAGATAGCCCTCTAATATAAGCTCAGAAAGTGTCAGAACAGCATAGACTGAAAATTTTTTTTTGTACTACACAACCATAGTCCATTTAAAACCTGTCTCTTCATTTGGACACATATGTTTTTGTAAACTCAGACAAATAGAAGAACATGCTAAATTGATACTAACATACATATGTACTGAAAAAAGTGAGTTTGCAGAAAGAGTTTGTCAAAAATAATTTCATGGCCAAACAGCCAGAAACTGATATTGGCAGTAATTCTATAATAGTTAAGCGTGAGTAGCAGGCATCACTTCTCGCCTGGAATTTTAGAAACTGTTAACACAAACACAAAACTATCTTTATTGTCATACACTGATAAACTTTCAGGACTATTTGAAACCAAAATTGCCAGAAAGGAAAATGCCTAAAGGAAAACTGGTCCTTAGGTGTTTGAGTACAATGTTCTCAAGGTGTATTTTATTTTAGTGAAGCACAGAGGAATTCTGTGAAGGCTCTGTAGTCAACCTTTCTGATACATGGCTCCTTCAGAGTTATTACGGTTCATGCACCTTTTCTGTACAGATGTACTCTCCTTTGCCCAACTCAGTCAATAATACTGGAGACCTTTTAATAAAATAAACTGCATAGATTTGTTGAATTCCTCTTGGAAGTATATGCATTGCAGATGGAAGTGAGCACATTGTGCATAAAATCCTGTACTAAAGTGCATGTTCTTTTTCTGGAAGTTATGACTGAACAGCAAATGTGAAGGTAACCTGGCTAAATACAGCTGTGTTCAGAGGGAATGTAGTGATGGAAGAGGTAATACAAGACTGCACCATGTGTAGAATATCTTCTCTATTACTTTGTTCTTTTCAATTCTACAAAGGTTATTTTAATAGCTGCTGAAATCCAAGATGTGCATTCCTATTGTAGCTCTAGGGCAAATACTTGAAGTTATTTTTGTTTCTGTAGAGTGGCAAATGGCACCTGTCACATCCAAATGCAGGGAAATAGTGGAAGGAGCTGGACTATACCCACTAGTGAGAGACAGTCTCACAGCACTTACACTGTCCAAGGCAAACAAGTTCTTACCAACAATAGCATTGAAGGTTAACACTCTGTCAAATTAGAAAATTCCTTTACTCTGGCTAAAAGGCTTTATACATGTCAGAAATAATTTGAAAGATTTTATAATTAGTTTAGGTTTTTTCTTGATGAGATTATTAATCACAACACTTTACTACTGTTTTGCTAAAATAAAAATCTGAATCCTGAGTCAGATAGCACTATGCCTCTAAATGTAGATATTTTTAACTGAGTAAGGAGAATTTGCAAGGAATCTTCTGGAGAATATTTCCATGTTTATACACGTGAGATTTAAAACTATCTAGTGAGTTGCTTCGAGTGAAGTTTGTTCTTAAATGTAAGTTTTGAGAATTCTGAACTTTTAACCCTTCAACAAAGCTACATACAGCCCAGAAAGACTCCGGCTGCAGAAGGAGTCCAGCTAGGGCAGCACTCAACCACAGAGACTGATAATCTAACTTTGGGACTTTTACAATGCCTTCCTATGTGGTCAGTGGCTTTGCAAACCAAGAGACCACACACGCACAAACAGAGGCTCTCATAATTGCCTAACATTTTCACCACCTGTTCTCAAGCCATGTTATCAGATGTGAAAGAACCAGTAAAAAACAGTTTATAAGCTATAAATGGAAGCAACTATGTCAGAGAGCTGATAAACATTTCAGTTCAAGTTATTTGTGTAGCAGACTATAATTTAAACAGCACTAAACTGCTTTAAAGTGTTGGTTTCATGTTACAGGATGTCACAGTTGCTGTTTTGGAGTGGGAGATATGTGTGTTGGGGCAATCAAAGAGGTGATATTTCTTGTTTAACAGATCATGTCAAAGATAAGGTTATCTTGCCCTTGCCTTTCTGCTTCATCTTTACCCATCTGCTGGTTAAGTGTGAAAGGTTGGTTTAGTTTAGAAAAAACACAGAAGGCTGCCTACCATGTTCAGTCATTTCATAGCCTTCAGGGATGTTGACTTAGTATGGAAATGCTGATACCTCTGTCCGTAGAGAAGTAAATGAAATTAATCTTAAGAAAAAAATTAACCTTACTCACACTCTTAGTTTAAATAGACTGAATCTCAGTGGAAAATATATTATATTTATGTGACTCGGGTGAATACAAAGATGAAAGTATATCCAGATCAAATTACAGCTATACATTTCTTACATTATTCATTAAAGGCACTCGCTTTAGAAATTATTTTAATACTTGGTCCTCTGTCATTGTTGATGTGTATGAAAATTATCTTATTTTACTAGATATTTGGTATGATGTGATGTAAATGAAGAATTCATTAGGAATATGTTGAATACGTTGTGAATATCAGCCTTATTTCCCCTGACTTAAATCCATTCTTATTTGTTACTCAGTCTGAAGATCAGAACTGACTGATTTCTGAGAGAGAAGAAAAATCAAGCATTTTCATATACACCCAGTTTTAAGTTAGCCCTGTTACCTTAGCATATCTCTTTCAAGAAAAATTCAACAGAATTTTAGTTTTTGTTCTCAGTGAGCTTATCCTTGAAATTGCATTCATACATGCTGGCTACTTCTTGGCTTTGGTGTAAATTGTCAGGGGTGTGAATCCTTGCCTGTAATGGTCTTTTTAAAAAAAGAAAAAAAAGTATGTGTGTAATACTCAAAAGATTGATCGTAATAGAGATTCATCTACTAAAAACCCTGTACAATTACAACTGGTAAAAAGTATGTTGAAAAATTTTCCATAAATGACTTGCTGAATTGTTTTTGGAATTTCAGCCCCTCCAAAGTCATATTCATACATGTGATAAAACTATTCTCACACTGAAGTCTTGTGCAACTACACATTACAGCTTTCACAACTCTGTGGACATCCAGTGTCAGTTAAGCACTGCTACCATTCCTCACTTTTCTATGTTATCAGACTATTCCTTACTATTCAGTTTTATCAGCTATGATAACTTGTTTTTCATTCAATAGGCAGAGCATGAGTACTGGTATTAATTTTTGCCAAAGAGTCACTCACTGCTTGAGCACTGTGCAGTGTTTGAACAGTGCATTTATTTGTGATAATTGCTTGGGAGTTTAATTAAGAACTAAATTCTCAAGCTTTACTCTCAGATAATCATCCAGATGATATAAGAAGGGTTATGCTATAGAATATTATGTATCCAGACTTAACAATTTTGGGCAGTTTTGGTACTGCTGTCTTAAAAACCACAGAAGAAAAAGGAAAAAAAGCAAAGAATAACAAAGGAAGAGCAGTACAAAAGAATTAAGAAGTAAAGGGTATAGAGGGAAAGATGAGTAAAAATGTTTCTTCAGTTTGGAAAGTGAGGAATGAGGCAGGATGAGGGTAGGGGAAAAGAATCACAAGTGTTGATGACATTATCACTGTATTGAAGAGGTGTGAAGAAGGATTTAATGACATCAGTAACAGGGACATGCAGCAAAATTATCATACACAGACTTAATAAAAAGAAATACTGACTTTTTCCACATCTCCAGGTTCATGGAACTTAGACACTTGAGATATAAATGTCTCAAACACTGGGTGCTGGAGTCTGGGCAATGCATGGTAGGAAGTCATGCTATCCTCACCATAAATATACCAGATGTTTTCAGGATTGTCTGTGGGGCTAGGTAGACTTGGATCCAAACCACTGCAGTCATTCTGTAAATTACATTGTTTTGTAAGGGTGATAATAATGCCTTTTAGTGTGGAAAGTTTCTGTTTTATGCTAATTAGCGAGGAATGAAAGTTTGAGACTTTGTGCCTGCAGAGATTACAGGAGGCTCTAACTAATTCTCCCAGCTAAAGCCCTTGTGCTTTGCTAAGCTTGCTAATTACAGCAGTACTTTCTGTTCAGATGAGCTATAGTTTTCCTGGAAAGGAGGTATTTTTCCATTAGCAAACCCCCTTTTTAAAACACTGACAAAATAAAACAATATTTTTGGCAAGATAGGCTCATTTACAAGCTAGAAATGAAGTGTGAAAATTGCTGAAAACTGTTACTTTTATTGCAAATATTTCTTATGTTTCTAGCAGAGCGAATTCAGTTGCACCAGACAATGTATTTTGAGGAAAAAACCTAAAAATTTCAGAACCTTAAAAGTAGAACTTAAAAACAATTGTTTGTCAGATTTTTTCTTTTCACTTTAAGGTGGCTTTTACCTGAACTTGGAGTGTTATTCTGTCTTCTTGCATCCATCATCTCTCCCCTCTTTCCACTTCTTCCAATGACCTCTGTCTCACGACCCATGACCCTTACTGTCATGTTTAGGAATAGCACTTCTCAATTTAGTGCTCCCACTCTCCCTCTCCCTAACCAGATGCCCTTGCTTGCTCCCCAGCTCTTTCTCTCCCCCTTCCTGCTTCATGGATAGAGTTGAGAATTGAATTGAGGCAGAAAATTATGGGTTGAGATAAGGACAATTTACTGGAAGCAGCAATGAGATAAAAACAGTAACAGGAACAGCAACAATATTAATGACAATATTAATTACAAAAGCTATACGACAAAGAAATGATTTACGTGGACAGTGAAACAATACCAACAGCCAAGTCCTCTACTCCCAGAGAGATTCCCTTATTCCCACATGAGCTGGTAGCATAACAGTAGGGTCTGGCCATGCACCCTCCTAGCTACTGTAAAAAATTAACCCTCTCCTGGCTGAAACTAGGACACTTACTAAGAAGGGAATTTTCTACTTTATCTGATGGCTGAATGTGTTTCAAACATGTTTATCTAATTTGGTAATGAATTCTATAAGCTCCAGAATGCAATGCATTTGTAAAGAATCAACAGATTTGGCATTTGTTACGTCTTTTATTAAACAAGAGGCTTTTTCCATGATACTACCCTAGTCATCTGTTTCCCTGTCGAATGCTAGCAACGGAGCTTCTCCTACTTCTTACTAACCCTGATTTATTGCAGCAACTTTATATTCACTATCAAACATTTAAGCTGAAAGCCTCCAAGCCTTTGGTGAAGCTCTGGAATTCTGCTCCTAGAGCACTCAGGCGGCAAGAACGGAACGCACACAGATTTCACTATAACTTTACAAGATTCATGCAGAAGGGAGCTCAGAAACTGAATGAAGTTTCTGAAGTATAAGCAAAGTTTTTCACCTTTTTGTTAAGCAGTCAGGCAGAGTCTTACTTCTCAAACAACTTAATTTCTCATTAGAATGTGCAGCAACAGCTAAAGCAAGAAGGAAAAGCCAAACCTAGGTCCAAAACAGGACAAATATATCTTGGATGCCCCGAATTTTTCATAAGCAAACCTGGATGCAAGTCTATATTCTTGAACATGCTGTTGCAGAACACAGTTGGTAACAAACGGAACCACTGGAAACAGACAGATGTAGATCATCAGCTCAAATCCAGGCCAGGATAGCAGTCACTGAAGCTGACTATCTCACAGGAACAATTATGTAGTCTGTTAAAGAGGGGTTAAGGAGTTCAGAAAGGAGTTAAGGAGTACACAAAACTCTGCCGACATTGTTGTGGAGGATGAATACTGTGAAACAATTTCTCTTTCAGTCCTTCCTAAAATGCAGCTCAGCAAAGTGAGAGCTAGGTGGAAAGTAGCTCTGCTGTTACCTGCAGCTTATCACTCACAAACAAAAAGGGAACATCAAGCCTTACTAAGTGAAAGAAACGTATAGTTTGGAAGCTATATTCGCTGTGTATCCAAACCCTATACATATTCCAGTCTTTAATCTTTATATGGATTCCATTCAAGGGGAGACTCCACTGGATTCAGTAAGGAAGGATATCAAATAATGAAGCCTTCTGTACTCTCAGGGCATTCATTGTGTTTGGAGAGAATACAGACATAATGAACTTTAAAGAAAATTAATTATTTATAAGTTTTACTGTTTTTCTTTAGGTGGTTGGGAACAGTCCATCATCATCCAGTTTGAAGCCCTCTTGTCATCCAGTAAGGCAGAACCTAAACGTTAATATTGCTAATATATTACTTGGCATGGCTGAGCAGACTGGCAGCAGAATATGGCCTTTCAGAATAGGCATTGCAAACCACGGTTGTAAAAGCATGTGACTGGCTCCACATGTGAAGAACAATGATATTTGCTATGTAGTGCCACCTTCTTGTATGGCCTGTTCTTGTCTCTAATATTAATTCTGTGTTGGTAATAATTTTTAGAAGTTTGTCTGCTTGTACCATGAGACAAAAAAAGATTCTGCACATATATCTCATGTACTTTGAGTACACACCTCTCCATCACCACCTTCAAGAATTTCAATTGAAATAATTTTTCTTTTCCTTTTCTAACTGTGTATGAACTGAGCAATGGCACACCTATTTACACAGACAATACAGGATGAATGTTTTTTTGTAAGACTGATTTTTCCTTAACCTACAGCATAGGGCAGAGAGAGAGAAATTAAATCTGGCCTTTGATAGCTGTGGCTATCAAAAGGTGGCCAGAAGATAGCTATGAAGTGATTGTGAGCAGCTTCAGAATACTACATTTTTCAAATTATTGTTTCTTTAGCTTGAACAGAAGTAGTTTCCTATCCACTTATTGCAATCAACTATCTAAGTTACAATCTTCTCTGATGTTTGTGGGGTTTTTTCCTTCATCAGATGACATTCAGACTTGCAGATTTACCCTGAATTCAATCATTTTCCCCAGCAGGTTCAGCATGACTTACCCTCTGCTCTCCTAGGCTCTGCTTTAAAGCCCTGATAACTTTCCAAACATCAGAAGGTTCCATAACTTCTGGAGGCAGGAAACATCTCTATCCCCCAGTGGGTTAGGGGCATGAGAGAACAGCAGTGAACCCTAGCCTGGAGACCACTTTGCCATATGGTTTTTGATTAATTCCGTAGCATTAGCTACAACAAATCACAGAAATGCAATGGTAGCATCCTGAAATTTCTCACCTTGCTAAAATTTCTACAGCAAAATTTTTCTTTATAGAGTGATACGGATTTGACCTAAATCAAATAATGGTAAGGGGTACGATAGTGGAAGACCACATCCTCAAAAGTTGTGGTATTGAACTGAGATATGGAAACAAAATCAAAATCCTGGTGCTACTAATATCAATGCTTATTAATTGCAACAACCCCATCTTGAATAACCAATAGCGTTTTTCCTCACTTGGAACGTGGGAAACTCAGGCTAATGACACTGTGCCAAGTGCTCTGAGACCTGGTCTCCAGTGATGCTGTGGGCTGCTAAGTTCAGAAAGGGCTTTCTGCTTCAGGCATGGAATTCCACACAGGTTGGGGCTGCATGTGATCTCTCCAGAAGACCACTCTGGAACATAAAGAGACGCTTTTTTTTTTACAAATTCCTTACTGGTTTTCTCTTAAGTGCTGACTTTGGAGCAGGCAGTCAGAGGTTCAAAATTACAGAGGGCAGGGAAATAATAGGTAGGTATGTACATGCAGAAGACATATAGAACTTGTGCCCCACTTGATCCACTGGTACTGATTTCAAGATTGCATAAGAAGAGGAATATAGGCTACTGCTTTCTTGTGTCTTTTATTTCAGGTAACTCTGGTAAAGTATTTGACCACAAGAGCCAAAAGGAAAATATAATTTTACAAATAAAAGTGACTGTAGTCTCACACAAGCCCTTGAAATGCTGTGGGACTTTCCTTCTTGCAGTTGGTTTTACTTGCCTCATACACAAGTGACATAACAGTAGACTGTTCTCTTTACTTTATTACTCTGCCCTATGTTGTAGGTAAAGGAAGAATTGGTCTTACAAAAATAGGCAGAGATAAATCCCCCTTGCCTTGAAACACCTGGAAGCCCACATGTCCTAGGAACATTTAGCATATGCAGCAGGCATATTGTATGATCACTTCTAATGTAAAGCTTGTGCTTTCTGCTTTGTTCCATCTCTTTCCTGGTTTTCCATGACATGTTTTTTGATGTCTGCAGTGCCACCTGGACAACAATCATAAAGGCCCTAATCCTAAAGCTTTTTTTGGCTCTGTGAGTGAAGTGCAGATTTTTAAGATGTTTGCCAAGACAGCCTGTGCAAAGGATTTGTTTTTGCAAGTGTTTGTATGCAAATGCATGCAAAATCCATGTGTGTGGCCTGTGTGAATACCAAGTGCCATTTACCCTTAAGGCTCTCTAAACCACCCTCTGCCTGTGTAGAAAACATCTCCCTGCTGCAATGAAGCAGAATTAAAATAGTTATTTGCCCATTCTTTCTTTTATGTACACCCATTCGCCATGAACCTCCTCTGCAGTTTTTCTGCATGTTCTGAGCAACAGCTGGAAGTCCCCTCATGCAGAAAAAGGCAGAGCTGAGCAGGGAGGAGGAACAAGTCACCAGAAGCACAAGCACGTTCATTACTGTTCTTTGTCTTGCAGAGCGAGTGCTTCAAAATCCTTCTCTGCTGCACCAAGCCTCACCGAAAGCTGCTCATCCACACATGTCCCTCCTTCCTGCACTCTGCGGCTAGTCCATTTACTTCATCTCCCTGACTTGTGCCATGCTTTTCCAGCACTTTTCATAGGTTTAAGCCTCTCACTCCTCAGAGGCTGCATGGTTGAACTTCTTAGAGAGTGACAGAGGAGGAGTTGTGCTTCATGGGCCATGAAAACACTGTGTTTCCCTATCCTATTAAACTGTTCCTTCCAAACAACTCAGAAAGACATGGAATAAGACTATACAAAACTAAAAGCTCACAGAACCACCCTCTTGATATGATTGCTATAAAACTTTGGAAGTGATTTGTTTAGTTACTTTCTTTCTCATGCATGCTTGCTGCTAGTGATCTACTGAGTTCATTTAACTGTCAGTGCAAGCAGTTTTATACCTCACTGTAAAGCCTTGGGTAAACACTCTAACTTTTAAAATTTTAATCCAAGTGTTGCTGGTATATGAAGTTCATTGGCAAAGAAATTATTCCATTTCACTGCTAGTGTACTGAAAATTAAGTTTTTCTGTCTTGAAAACTGAGATAATTGCTATTCACTTTATTTTCAGTAGTAAAAAACCCTGAGTCCTGTGTGCTGCAGAACAAAATATATAATATTTAAACACTGTCTTTCCTTTAATTTCGTTATTAAAAAAAAAAAGGTGAGTGTTTTATCCCCATTTTTCTGTTAGGGAAACTGTGGTAGAGGGAAGATAAGTGACTTTCACAAGGATTTGAGAATCTTGCTGGTCTAATGGCTTTCCATTAGTCTGTATTGCTTCCATTTTTGGAAGGCAGATTGCTCAGATTCTTTTAATGTGTTTATGTTCCCCACCTCAAAGCTGCTTTGAAATGATTAAGCACATGGCCGGGAACCACAAGTTCTTCCTCCTTCCACAGCTGGGTGCTCGTCATATTTTACGACTACGTCAAGCTCTGCACACAGCAGTTAACTTTTGTGAGTGAGAAAAAAGGGTTTAAAAGCGTGAGGATGCAAGAGCCATCCAGCAAACTACCAGCACTTCCACCTCCAGATACAATATAGGTAGATATGTAGTGGAGCACGGTACCTGATGATGAAATTGCACCAGTGCTTCTGGTGGAAACCTAGGTCATTTCACTGTGTACCTCAACGGATCCCAAACTTCCTCTTTTCTGTTTATTTTTTTACTTAGTGATCTACATTTAAGTTGGTCTATGTCTGTGTACCTTCAGACTGATGACACTTAGAACCTTTATTTCAGACAATCATTTTCCAGCTACAAAGATCTAGAAAACTTTACCATAGAGAATCACAGAAGTATGCCTGTGAGAGGAACGCTGGCATATGAAGATGCAGGTTGGGACAGAATGTTTCTTTTCTCTTGCTTTTGGCAACCTAAATATCCCCTACAGTTTGGGAAATTGTGATGGAAAGGTACCCAGGTAATTACTTGCCAGACACTGATGTAAACAATATAAAAATGAAAATATAGCTGACATAGTGGTGTTGTCCTCTGAAATTTTATTGCACTTAGCTTTAGTTCTAAATCCTTTTATGTCTGAAAGTACCCCAAATAACTAACTCAGCATTTTTAAAAGACAAGGTAAATACATCTCTCAGAACGCCATTTGTGTATTTGAGTGGAAAAATGTAATCTTGTAGAAAGGAAATGAAAGTATAATCACTCAGAGTAACCTGTAGTCTTTGTCTTAGATAAAAGTCATGCTGATGATTGAGCAGGTAAAACTCACTTGTGTTTATACTACAGGCTTATAACCATAATAAAGGCTAATCTTTGCTATCTAATCCAAGCAATTTGCTACAACTGCCAGTGTAGTGTGGGCAGCAGACTTCTCCCTACAGCACAACTTCTGTTTGTATTATCACCAGACAATCCAAAACACCGGGGAATTCACTGATCCTCAATTTGCAACCACTGGGTATGTACTGAGCTACTACCTCAAGGTTATCCTGCTCAGTTCTTTGCTCACAGGGCAAGAACAAATAATAAAATGGTTTAGTTAAGGATTCATACTGCTTTGTGCAAGAGATGCAGCACTAGACCCATTTTACTGCTTTAAATGAGTGATTATAGTCTGTTTCCTTTCTTTTAATATTGTTGCTTCATTCTTCCCACCTTTACCAAAAGGTTGTGTAGTATTTCATGTACTGTTAAACAGCAGCTTCACTCCACCCTGTGAACACCTGTCTTTCTCTGCTGATGAGCCAACCTATGGTGATTTTGATCCAACCAGTGATCCAACCTGTCCATTTACTCTCCTTGTTGAACTCACTTTATGAACTTTTTGAACAGCATCAAGAGTATATGAGGGTCCCATCTTGTAGGCAAGAACTGCCACTGAATCATATCTAGCAACATTCTTATATTTAAGCTTTTCCACTTATGTCATCTTGTCACACTTCTTTAGTACCTCTATGTATTCATATGACTTCAGCTAAGAGGAAAATACCACTTTCTGAGCCAGCACTATAGCACAGGGAGCCTGGTAGCCAGCAGGCACACCAGTAGCTCTAAATTCCCTAGCTAGGAATGTGTGGTTGGCCTCTGACTGTTCTCGGGTTTATTTTTATTTTAACTAATTGAAATAAATTCTAAAATTACTTTGCTTTTTTTCCCCTAGTAGATGTAAAAAGCCCAAATAGGTGGCAAAAGTAGAGAATAGTTATATGAACTATGAATCTAACCTTGATCTAGTTTGTTTTCAGTACAGAGAGAAGAAAAAATTTCTTGTGCTAGTAATCTTAATTGATTGCTTATCCAAAGGTAGTTAGATGGCTCAAGTAAGGAAGAAGAAATCATCATGAGTTTTCCATTAAAAATGACAATTTCCAAAAAAACCAGGAGCATAATCGTCATCCACTATTGTTTTCTGACAGGCAGTATTCTGCTGCCTGGATGTTATAACTGCACTGGCATTTGCTTCAAGGAGTGGCAAGAAAGTTATGGCTTCTACATACTCGTAATGGGAGTCTCGGCACGTTACCTGCACTGTGCTGCTTTTGCAGCTTGAGCTGGCAAGCTCAGGATCTTGCTCCTGTAAAGCTACCTGCACAGTGCTGGGCCACAATGTGTTGATCAACCAAGATCAACTCCAAAGTAGCTCAGGAATTCACGTTGAATTTTTCACTGTTTCACACTGCGGCAGTCTAGGATATTTTATTTTTAAAATGTGGCCGAGGAACTGAAGAGGGGTTGTGTGAGAAGTTCAGCAACACCTACAGTTAGGCACTTGATGAAAAAACTGAGTTCCCTAGGGGAACTAAGGGAAAGTGGGTCAGGAAAGCACATAGCAAAATGAAGTACCAGTTTCTTCCTGTGCTATCCCCTTCTCTACCTGGTATTATTTCTACTGCAGTTACTCACAAAAGGCAAACTTCTTAGAAACATGTATTGGTTCTGGCCATGGTGAAGCCAACCTCCTTCACAGGCACCACATTTTGGATTTGTAGCTAAAACCCTTCATAAGAGTTTTTGTTGCTGCTGGAACAGTGCCAAGGTTTTCCCTTTATCCCTCTCTGTCCTCTCCGCAACAGGCCGAGGGTGGTCATGAAGTTGGGGGAGGGGGGGAGGCAGAATCTGGACAGCTGACCCAAACTAGCCAAATCCTACCTTAGCTTAGCTGCTGGCCGAGGTCAAACCACCCCAGGAGGTATCTATTTAAATGACCAATTTAGCTCTTCCAGCTAGAAGAGACACACAGTAGGAGGTCTGGGTTTTGGTGAATCTGGAATTGGTCACTGATAAAAGCACTGCTGCATCTACTCCAAAGAAAAAAAAGTATGTATTATTTAATCTAGTAGATAGTAACAACATATTTTATAGAACGTTGAACAATCAGAGCTCACATCATGCCAATTTGTCTTGAATCAGCACATTATACATAGATTTTTTTGTTCTCCTCTAAACATTTCAGAGAATTATTACTATTCCAAGGGACCTTTACTCCAGGTATTACTAGCAGGTCTGGTTTGTGAATGAGAGTCCCATCACTCTTGGACTCTGTCAGTACATCTAATTGCTGTTGCTACTAATACTCCAGACTTCTCTAGCTTCTACTCTGTTTTCAACTGAAGAGCTCAGAAACATTGTCACAAAACTTCAAAATAATTCTTAATTAGCATTTTAAGATTTCTCCCATACTTTCAATGTTTTACAAATTTTTACCTGGGTTAACAGATAATACAAATTATTTGAAAACAAAATTAGTGACAGATTTTAATACTACAAAACTGGTATTTTGTAATACAAAACTTAGCAAATTATTTCAAAGATATTCTGTAACTTCAAAAATATCAATCCATTTTTAGCAAAAAGTCTAAGAGAAGCAACTATTTGTTAGTGTGGTAATTTAGAAGAAGCCAAATAATTAGCTGAATTATTAATGAAAGTTGCGAAACTTGGGAGGAAAAAAAGGACTAGAATTCTGCTGTCTCTGGTCCTCCATTTGGGAGTTAAGGGAGAGATGCAGAAAGAGACAGATATGGAAAGAAAATCTGATTCCTCTGATTGCTTAACAAAACCTTAAGATTTTGACTTTCCAGAGTAAAAAAGCACTGCCACTACCAAAAATAGTATCTTCAGAAAGAAAACCTTGTATTTCTTTGTACCCCTCTTTGCTTTCTCTGAGAAGAGACAGACGTTCATGATACAGGAATATGCTCTCCTTTCTTCATAAATCTTATGCCCATAAAACAAGAGAAGTTAAAGCCCAAAAGAAGTTCTCTTGGAGTATGCTTGGAACAGCACCAACATCAAAGAAGATGAAGTAATTGTCTCATTTATCAAGACTCAACGTTTACAGCAGTTAATTTCTAAGAAATCAGGAGCAAATCCAGCAAAAGGTTATATTTCTTGCTGCAATTTCTGCTTAAATGACATAGGAAATTGGCTTACTTTATTTAAATGGATGTCAGATGTTACTAAATACAAGTAAACTCAGTTATGGGAAACAGGTCCCTAGTACAGCAGGGTACTTGGAAGGCTTGTCATAACTTCTGGCTAAATGTGCAGGTAGTGCAGCATCCAGCCAGTGAACAGAAAAATATTTCAACTTCCAGTATTTCTGAAGCCCCTTTCTGGAGGCACATCTTACACCTCTAGGTGATTTGTGTCATTTCTGCACAGTGAAGGTCAATGCCAAGGTTCTAATGACCTGGACTAGGATCCCTTAGCTCTCAGGACAATAGTATCACTAAAAAAACCCCAACATATAGAAATATTTCTACATACACATTATACTTCTGTTGCAAAGAAATCTATTAAAATGTTTTAAAACTTGATTAATTTTTAAAATTACTAATTACTGACATGGAATATGTTTCTTTAGAAAAAAGTTGGCTATATGTCTATGTCAGAATGCCTGATTTTCAGCAGCAAAGAGCACTACCTTTTTTTAGTGATTGCAATTTTAGAGACTGCAAATTCAGTTATGGTAACTAACAAAAGTAGAACCTAGAAGGGACCTACAAATTAGCACAGATGAGCTAAATTCATCAAACCAGTAGGAATTCTAATTGAAGTGAGCATTCTGGTTCAGTTTTTAGGGGAGCAAGTGGGAGAGGGGCCATACTGAGCACCCTGTTCATCAAACTACACAGTAAAAATTCAAAACCCTAGAAAGCCTGAACCAAACTTAGATCTGTCTCACTTTTAACACTTAGAATTATTCTATAGGCCTCTCATTTTCTCACTTGTCCTTTAAGCAGATTCATCTCTGTTGATTGTAGCAGAAAACAGGAGCTTTGCAAACTAGCAAGCAGACCCAGTTGTCTGTGTTTAGAACTGTCCAGCTTAACCAGTATGAGTTCATACTTAGCCCATACCACATTAACTCAGCATTTATCTCTTAATGAGAAAAACATTATTTCTAAAGTACAAAGGCTGGTAGATTTATTTCATCCAGATTCATGGATGCATGGAACAAGACATTTATTGTGCTTGTATATCAGAAATTAAATGATATACGATTAACATAAGAATTGGAATATGTGGAAGACACTAACTAAACAGAAGAACAAGGAGAGTTATCCAGGAAGGAAAAGTTCTTGCATAAAATAAAACCACTGAGTGTGAAGTAATTCTTTCTGGAAGTATATTATGAGGATAAAATTAATATCTTGTTTTAGTTGATTACAAGATCACTAATAGGTGTACAGGTAAAAGCATTTGCTATTGTTCTGGAGAGTGGGAGAAGGTGCCAGTTATCCAGAGGAAAACCTGAACATGACATGGGAATTAGGCATGTTTGAGGATGGGAGCCATGGGATGAACTCAACAGTACTAAAATGCAAAGTCGTGCATTTAGCATCTGTTAATAAGAACTTCCTCTTTCCCAAAATATTACTTTTTAGAAGAACAGGAGGTCTACTATCTGCTCTGCAGCAAGATTCGAAAAGCACTGATCTTTTATGAGATGTTCCTGTGTTTATTAATACAACATAGGTACCATACTTGTTGCAGTTCCCCCCTCCTGTGCTTCCCATGAGCCAATGTCAAAAAACTGGGGTAAGAGAAGGGAATACAGGGGAGAGGACAAGATGGAAGGAGTGTTTTGAAATAAACGTTTCCTGAGGATTTTTATATTAGTGCGACCTCAGGAAAAAACATAGCATGCCTGAGCCTAGCAGACTCTTGTGTGGGATATTCACTCACATTGATGGTATTCCACACAATTTCAGATATGACTGTATCTCAGCTGTAGCCAGAGGAGGCTCAATAGTTTTTTGCACACAGACAGAAGCAGGCAGTTATACTCCCTGGCTGCCATGATCACTTTGTCTCTGATGATAAACAAAAGGTCTCCGTGTGAGGTCACCATGCAATGAGCCATAGTTCAGTTTTAAACACATTTTCAGTGTTTCCATCCCAGTGCAGAACAAAAAGGATTGCCCCAATTCAGGCCAACACTTTCCAACACCATAATTTGAGGAGAAAAATAATTTTTGTCATCAGTTGTCTTGGCACCACTGTTTCATGGGAAGCAGGCTTCCTGATACATTTGATATTGGCTGTGATGTCAAATGCCTGTCATTGCCCTCTTTAATCTTAATTGGTGACCTCTTCTTTGAACTCTGTGGCATATCTGCACACTCAATATTATATGAGTGACTCCTGTTTTGATTGTCCTTCAAAATCACACTGTTTTGGTTTTCGAATATTTTCTTCCCTGGAATGCTTGCAAGTATGTAAAATCTGAGGTGCAAAACACCAATAAAAGACATGTTGGTTGGTTTGTGCTTCCGTAAGTAGGCGATTTTTCGAATTGGTCAACAAAATTCAGTATCTTTCCTAGAATGCCAGGTCAATTTTCAGGTCTGCAGGCTCACAACACAGGGTGTTTTCACTTATACTTTCTGTACAGACTTTATATTCTGATTTTGAAACTTTCTTGAAATACTGTATTTCTTCTAGTTTCTGGATTGGAATTTAAGATTTGAACTGCTGCATGCTACATTTTAGGTGTGTTAATGAACTATTTTCAGGCAGTGCAATTAAAGATGAAGGTATAGAATGTTTTAGGATTACAAAATTACGTTTGCTTTAACACCACAGAAAACAGAAAAGCGCTTTTCTTTGTCTGAACTGAAGATTATAGAAGACTTCCTAAGAATCATCTAATTAATGTGGTGAACTAGAATAAACAAAGTTTTATTTTCAGCTGGATATGTTTACCTTTATCTCACTGCAACTTACAGGCAAAGAAAATGAAAAGTTACTTTAAAAGTATTCAGTATTTATTTCAAAAAATCTTCATCACAATGGGGCTTAAAGAAGTCTGTTGTATTAAAAAACCTTAATTCAAAATCTTTGGCAGTCTCTCTTCCTTGAATAATCTCAGCTCTCCAGCACATCTCAGTTCTGCTTTTGCTCTCCTGTGTTCTTGACTCTGTATATACCTTGCTCTGCAAGTTTATAGGTAGATGCACAGAAACAAGTGATCAGATGTTGCAGTAAGTATTATACACACCACAGCAGTATGGGGTTCTTTTTCTCCTGAAAGTGCCGACTGAATGTTTTATATGATGCTGGTCTAAGCTTGCAGTAGAAGCAAAAAGTATTTTCAGCTGTCACATTTCTAGTATCAGAGAGGTCTTTGCAACTACATTGCTAAAATAATGCACTTGGAAAATATACCCTATTGGGTTCCTGAGAAATGAAACATACAAACAGATTTTCTTGGCACACTCTAACACTAACATACCAACACATTAACAAGGTATTTTGTAGCAACCTATGGACAACCAGGTTACTGTGCAAAATATTTAGTTATAGAAACACAAGTAACTTTCAGTAAAACTCTCATGCTCCCTCTGTTCTGAGGGTTTTGCATGCTTTCACTTATTCTCTTCCTAGACTTCCAGAACATGTCTGCATCTTCCCATGGCTCTGATGATCCAAACCCCTTTCTGTGTCCAGTAGGAAGCTTCTAGTGTCTGATTATTTCAGTTTCTTTGAAATTAGATTTTTCTTTCTTTAAACACAGACCTGCATTTGTACTACAGTTTAGACCCAGGCATAATGGTAGGTTTTCAACCTTGTCACAAGAGACTACCTCAGAAATGTGTCACCAAACGAGACAGAATGCGAAATATTCCTTGAGTAAACAACTTGCTAGCCTTCAGCCTGCTCACTCCTCACAAATCAATCAGGTCTAGGTGTTCCTCATCTCTGTTTTTTCTGAACAGATGCCTTCTAACCTACCAGATCTTATTCTAATTATGTAACAGCTTATCAGCTGGCATCACATCAAAGAACAAAAAGTTGCGGGGAAAAGATTTCAATCTTGCTCTTCTGCAGCTGAACTTGTCTTAGAAAATTGAAGTATGGAGCTTTGGAGAATGGGTAGCTTTTTCTCCCTTCCTTTCTCTGGCTGGTCAAAGCAGGGAGGCTTCTGACTTCTATTTTCAATTGAGATTTTTTTTTTTTTTACTATTGTTAAAAACAAAGAGATTCCGTGAGGGGAAAACAGCATTTAAAAGAACGTGTGTGCAGCTTTGCTTCTCTCTAGCTGTTAACACAGCCTACAATCGTGGCTGTTTGAAAATGCTGTTCCTGGGGGGGAATGAGGAGCCTGAATGTCTCCTGCAGTATAAAAGACTCTTTCTCCGTAATCACAGCAACAAAGACAAGGTAAAAATTAAGGATTTCAGAGATTTGTAAGGACATTCCCTCATGATGCACTGCAAAGTTTAACGAGCGTGTTAGATGCATGGATGATTTCTCTGATCCCACAGTACTGCAGAGAAAACTCCAGTAAGCTTCTCTTTTCCATTTATTAATCTACACCCCTTTGTTATCCCTGCCAAGGAAAGCACAAGATTTTTAACATTTAAGCATAACTGAAAAAAAGTTCAAGAAAAACTTCAGTCAAAAGGTCTATTTACAAGGGTCTCAGGAACTTCAGTCTTTTCATTTGGTGAATTAAAAATATTTTTATGGAACAAGATGTAGAATTAGACCTCTCTCTTCAGGACACAGTAACACCACAGTTGTAGAAGCCCTACACTTTTCTTACTTCTTTTGAGGGTTGCTTGTTTCCATAATAGAGGAGTTCAGAATCTTTAAACACTGCTGGAGTAGAGAAAACAGAGTAATTGGAGCAAAAAAAGCCCTGAACTTCCTTGTTTCTGTATTATTTCAAGCATGACATGGAACTGCAAATAGATCAACGTCTGTCTGATAGCTGGTTTTCACAGATGGTTATATTCATTATCAAACTTCATCCAAAGCCTGTTTTCAAGAGATTTCTTGTTTTACAAACTCAACTAAACAACCAAGAAATATAGATTGGTCAAAACTGAGTATTTGAAGCACAATCAAAAAATTATGCCAGTGCCAAAGCAAATAAACAAACACAATACCAAAAGCTTTGGTTTTGTTCTGCTAAATTATAACCTTATTTTGAAAGTTGGTAAGTGTTTTGTAATTTTTTTTGTTTCCTTGTTATGACAAAAACAGCATTCAGTGGAGATTTAATTCACTTCAGCATGCTCTTTGGGGATTGTTTTTTGGAAAGCTGATAGTGAGAAAATAACTTCTGCTTTTTAAAATAATTTTTCTTTTTTCTTTTAATTCTAAACATTGTTATAGCATTTTATTTATGACCTTCTCACACATATATAGCTTCTCATAGAGGCTCCTCATAGCTTCTAACACAGATATAATTTTTTTTTCTTAAAATACATTGAGCCAAAGCCTATCCTTTCATACGTAAGATACAATGCCAAAAAAACTAGTGAATTTGATGAACTTTCTCTGATTTTACAGGTATAATAGGCTAAGCTTTACCTATACATGTTTATGGTTTGTAACAGGTACTTGAAGTATTAATATATATAAATTCTATAAAGCTTTCTCTAGATATAATGAGTAAATCTTAATTTATGGCTAGTAAAAACTTACAGAGGGAAGTATATTATTTTTCAAAGGAACTGTTTGTTTTAAACAGTCCTGATTTATATTGAGTCTTGTCTTGCAAGGATTATGATTTTGACAAAACAATTGAAAAGGCCTTCCATATATTTACAAAATCACCTAGGCTGTCCTTCATCTATAAGGTACTGCTTACCTCCCTAATAAAAATCTCACTCCTAAAATTCACCATATATAAAATGTTACTCTAGTTTTTGTATTACCAATTGATTTCTGTCTAATATTGTGTAAAATCAGTACCAAGTCCTTAATTTTTTAACTGAGGCCTTAACACATAAAATCGCATGCTATATTATGTTATACTTCTATTTAGAAAGATAAAACCACAGAATGGTTTGGGTTGGAAAGGACCATCAAAGATCACCCAGTCCAACCCTCCTGCCATGGGCAGGGACACCTTCCTCTAGACCAGGTTGTTCAGAATCCCATCCAAACTGATATTGAACACTGACAGAGATGGGGCATCCACAGGTTCTCTAGCAATGACAGTAAAGAATTTCTCTCCTATGTCCAATCTAAACTTACCCTCTTTCAGTGTAGAACCATTGCCCCTTGTTCTGTCACTACAAGTCCCTCATTATTTCTTATAAACTCCCTTTATGCATTGAAAGGCAACAGTAAGGTCTCCCTGGAGCCTACTTTTGCTCAGGCTGAACAATCTTCAACTCTCTCAGCCTGTCTGCACAGCAGAGGTGTTCCAGCCCTCTCACAATCTTTCTCTGAACTGACCCTAACCTGTCCTTGTCTTCCTTCACCTAGAGACTCCAGGGCTGGAGAACCCAGAGCTGGATGCAGTGTTCCAGCTGGGGTCTCACCAGAGCAGAGCAGAAGGACAGAATCCCCGCCCTCTCCCTGCTGGCCACGCTCCTTCGGATGCAGCCCAGAACATGTTTGGCTTTCTGGGTTGTGAGTGCACAGGGCTGGGTCAGGTGTCATTTTTCATCTACCAATATCCTAAATTCTTCTCCACTCTCAATCCATTCATCCCTCAGTCTTTATCAACAGCAGGGTTTGCCCTGGCCCAGGTGCAGGACCTTGTGCTTTGCCTTGTTGAACTTCATGACATTTACATTGGCACAACCTTCAAGCCTGTCAAGGTCCCTCTGGACCTCATTCCTTCACTCGTGTGCAGAACTGCACCACACAGCTTGCTGTCATTTATAAACTTGCTGAGAGTACACTCAATTCCACTGCCTATATCATAAAGATATTGAGCCAAATAATGACTTCTGAGGGATACCGCTTGTTACTGATTCCAATTTGGACATTGAACCACTGATTGCAGCTCTTCAGAAGTGGCCAGCCAATTTCTTAGCCACCAAGTAGTCACTCCATCTCTCTAATTTAGTGACAAGGATGTTGTGTAGGTTTTACAGAAGTCAAGGTAAAATCAGTTGCTTTTCCCTTAACCACCAATGTAGACATTCCATCCTAGCAGGCCACGGGATCAGTCAGACATGATTTTCACTTTGTGAACCCACATTGCTTGCCTCTCTCACCTCTTCACCTGCCATCCATATGCCTCAACAAAACTTCCAGGAGGTTCAGCTTCATTTTCTGTACCTCTGGGTACAGAGGCAAGGATGACTGGTTGACAGTCCCCAGGGTCGTCCTTTTTCACCCTTTTTAATAATAAGTAAGATGTTACTAATTTTTTTATTTTTAGAGTCATTGGGGACTTTGCGTGACTGCCATGACTTTCGCCTTTGCATAGAATATAAAGATGGCATGATTGATAAGACAATCTTCTAGTTACTCTGCTATCTACACCTTACACAGAATTCTAAGGAAACCTTGTGGTTCTCTTCTAAGAAAATCATAAACTAAGAGTTGTCAGTGTCAGACAAGAATAACATTTATTCTCCATCCTCATTTAGAGTATAAATGCTTTTATTTTTGCTTAAAATATTACATTTCCTTATTTCAATAATTTTATGTCTCTTAGTGCAGAAGATTTTTGTCCTTGAACAAAAAGAATTATTTCTGCAACAGTTTACATCAGAGCTGCAGCATCTGTAGTTATCTTCCCTATTCTTTTTCCCTATAGATTTTTTTTAATTTAAAGGTAAAATCCAGTAGGTAGGCTTATACTTTCCTTATGAGAGAGACTCCCGTTGCTATAAAAGCCAAACTTATTTATCACACCTTTCAGGAGAAATTCAGGGAATGAATGATCTGTATCACATGGTCCTAAAAATCAGTGAGGTTGGAATACCTTTGGGAACAAAAGTATGAAGAAGACGTGAAGTGCATCATCAAGTTAGGACACTAGGAAAAGGAACAAGAACAACTTCAGAAACTAATGCTAGAAACTCATGTTAGAATTTCTAAGCTTCGTATGGTAAATTTAATGTGAATGTGAACAATTATGCCTACAGCATTATTACTTAGGCTTCTAAGTAGTTTGAATGTAATGGAAAAGGCTTTATATTTTGACCTTGCCATATCTCTTAAATGAATGTCATATTTTCTTCCTGGTTTAGACAACTGTAGTAATCCAAACAGGAGATGTTAGGACCAGGGGTTTCTATCAGAGAAAAATAATCATGAGCCACCGAAAAGATTATGGAGATTTTGATCATTAAGTCGATGCCAGGGAACTGTGGACAAATTTGGTTTCAATTTAGTTAATGAAAGTAATATGACATACTTCCTCCCACATAATGGGATTAGATATTAATTTAGGAACACTAAATATGCTAAATTATCAGAAGATGTTTACTTTATAAACAGGAAATCTGTGTGCAGGACAGATCTGCAACAGGGTGAGAAGAAAACTCAGTATTAAAAAGAATTTTTTCAGGGTGCCAGAGATACCCGGCGAATGCCAAATACTTCTGTCAGAAATTTATCATGATTAATGTTGAAGATGGATGAACAGCTCACAGCAATAGTGATGAGAGCTTGGAACTATTTTTTCTGAAAATAACTTTTTTGGATATCACAAGATCCTAATCTGAGTGAAAAGTACAAGCTCACAGGCTTGAAACCAGTAAGACCTGCTTAACCTGTTTTTAACCCGGAAAGATGGAAGATGGTAGTTCATAGTAACCGTTTGGACCCAGTCAAGTTAATTTAGCAGATATATCAGTATGAACACAGAGGCTGAGGACAAACAGGTATTCTGAAACAAAGATTAAGAGTTACAAATCACTCAGGTGTCACAAGAATGGAGCAAGGTACTTATTAGTAAAGGGATTTCTGATCATTAGTGCTAGACCAATGGGCTGAATCTAGACAAAAACATTACTAAAATTAATATATTTGTCACAGAAGAGTGAGAAAGGAAAGAGTTCATAGCGTTGGCAACAGAAACTTTGGCAAGTAAGACAGACATTGGAGAGAAATGTACTCTAAGACAAAAACGGGAGCTCAATTCTCCATGCTCTATTGATAAAAGACAGGGTGGCAGATGAAGCAAGCTAGTTTTGTTGGGAGGTCTTTTGTCAGCTAAAAATGTCAAGGGTGATAGGGCCTTGGTCTTTCCTCTAGATAACCCATCTCTACACCTTATGTCCCTTATTGCCTGCATAATGCATTATAGTCCAAACCCTGCAACCATACAATAATACATTTAAGAATAAAACCATAAATTTAATGGCTCATCTAAATGAACTAATTTTACAATACTCTTACTGCTGCATTGTAATGATTATATTTCCTGTAGAAATTGAAAAGATCATTTCAGAAACTCTTTGCATACAATAAGCAAACTACTTATTTAGTTCAAAAGAATGAATTCTTCTAAGTATTATCTATGACTTCTTGTGGAAATCTGGTTGATCATTACTGATATTTCAGCTTTTTTTACGCATTGTATATATGCATTTCTGAAGGTTAAAATCAGACCACAAGATTTAGCTAGACATGTAATATTGTGGGTTTGCAGGTCTAATGGGTAACACTCATTTCTGTAGTCTTTTTATCAAAACTTACATTGCTCTTTTTAGTGTATTCTTAAGCATAATGCTTAAAAGATCTCTGTATTTCATTCTGAATTTCCTTAAGAAAATCAAGATCAAAACATCTCTCTAGCAGATTCTCATGATAGTCCCATGAAATTCTAGCAAACTTTACATACAAGGATATATTAAATTCTGTTTTAAAACAGTTCTCATCTTAGAACAATAGTTAAAATTTCATGGAGAAATTTAAAACATGAGTTCAAACCATTTTCCTGTTAACTGCAATTTAATTAATAAACTGCAAAACAAAGGATCTGAAAATGGGTTTTGGACTTGTTCAACATAGATAGGTGAATTGTTGGGAAAGAATATCTGATAAGAGAGCTTTAACTCTTCTCTGATATTGTGCTTCTGATCCTTACCCTAACCTCCCACTACATTCATCTTCATATTCTACCTTTGCCTGCAAAGTCAGTGTACTATAAATTGTTACAGATCTTAAACTGACTTGTCATGTTTGGCTTTAGTTTAATTAGTTTTGGCAGATGATTTTTAGTGACTCATGGGAGAGGACTTTTGGTCCCTTTACTAACAGATGTACCATTTCCTGTGCTTAAAGCAATGACAACAACGTCACATGGCTATAAAATTGTAGAAATTTGCTATTCATAGTCCAATAAAAACAACTTGCTTTAAAAAATGGAGTAGATAAGATGGAAAGTACACATCAGCAGAAATGTTTGATCATAAAAGATTTAATCCTTTGTTACTTCTCTAAACTTTGTGTGTAGAACCAGAATTCTGTATTATATGAAGGATTAATTTAGTGGCAATCATTACTTTTGTGACAAAGAACCCCACTGCATTGCAGAAAGCTGCCTCTTCACATTACACACATGGAATAAAATGGACACATATACACAACTATCACTTATTTATCAGCTCTGCTACAATTTGCTAGATGGTTTATTTATCCTAGCATGTGAAAGTGCTGTCCCAGTTAAAGACAACTTCTGTAGTGTAATACTGGAAGACCAGAGGATACTCTACAACAATTTTGAAATAATGATTTATCCGTTTGCATGTCCTTACTCTCCTTCTCTACTTAGTTTATGTAGCAGAGAAGCCCCCAACAGATACAACAAGAAGTTAAAGTCTAGCAATTAAAATATGGCAGTTTCTTTTCATGATCCTCAATAATGACAAAAAGGAAACAGCATCCTGCCTGCATGCCATATTCTTTTTCCAGAGACGACTCTGGAGGAGGCCACCAGATCTTTGCTAGACTCTTCTCAAGTGTTCAGGGAAATACAACTTAAACTACCAGTGGCTGCAGAGAGGACTTTTCTAGCATACCACTCACAGCCATTGGTTCAAGTAAAGCCCAACAAACATGGGTGTATACTGTTAAGGAAACTTCCTGATGGTACCAATATGTCATTAAAATATTGAAATGTTAGTTGAGACATACAACACTTTGGTTAACTGAGGTCTGAATAAATATTACAGGACGTGGTCTTATCTATAGCAGATAGATACTTTCTTAATCACTTAATTTTTCATGATAAAAGATGGAAGGAGAAAGAAGGAATCTGTTACAAGCACCATGAAAACATAAAAGAAGGTGATTCAAAAAATACGTTTGAGACCATTTCAATTCCGGATATAGTCTTAGTCTTGCCCCTATGTCCACCTTTTCGTTAAGACTTCTTTCTTGTTCCCATATATGCAGATATGTATGATTAAAAGGATTAGTGCATGTGATGTTATATTCGTGATGTGAAGTCACGTTTCTAATGTTGAGGACTTTTATCCTCCCAATCCTTTGACATGTGGCAAATCTGCAGTCTGCTGGTTCCATACAAATAATATCAGTATAGAGCCTTAGGTACTCGAGGCTGCTGAACGAGCAGCTGAAGGAGTGGGCAGGGCTTCCAGAAAGGGGGCGTGACTAGGATGTCTAACAGAGGTGTTGCCTCTGCCAGCAGGGCTCTCAGGAAACAGTCACAACCCCTCGACAGTGATGAATTGCTCCCTCTGGCACAGGAGGGTTGGCTGATGTTTGGAAGTGCAAATTACATCTCCCTGTGGTAGCTTGTCTAAATCTGAACCTTTAATTGTAATTAAGTGATTAATACATTCCCTTCATTCTTGTTTTGTTTTGCTGAATTCAGCTCTGATAAAAGTGGCAGATTAATTGCACTGGGGAATTAAGTCACTGAAGATCATAGAATCATACAAGGGTTTGGGTTGGAAGGAACTTTAATGATCATCTACTTCCAATCTGCCCTGCCGTGGGCAGGGACACCTTTCACTGAACTGGGTTGCTCAGAGCGCCATCCAATCTGGCCTTGAACACTTCCAGGGATCCAAAAAGCATTTCTTTAACGTTTTGTTCCTTGTTTTATATAAAAAAGTGTTTCAGCTAGGTCTAAAAATCACAGTTTAGTAACAGCAGGAGAGTCTTTCCCTTCTACCTGCATCCAGATCTCTGTACCACACCTTGAAGGGCTATTTGTGTAATACAGCTGGACAGAAGCCACATGATTTAGTCTGTTCTCTATAGGACAAGCATTTCAGAACAGTCAGTCAGATGTTCACGCGGAAATATCTCTTGAAGAGTCACATGATTTTCCTGTTCTTAAAAAGAGAGATAAAAATCTCAGAACGTTTACAAAAGCAAACTGAAATGACTAGTGAGTATTGCTGAGGATGGAAGTAGTTGGGCTTGCAAGCTGCAGACTGAGATGCAGATTGAAATGCAGATTGAGTTCTGGGTGGAAGACCCAGACAAGAGACCGTGAATTGCCAACCTTTGGGATGACAAAGGGCACGAAGGTGGGTGAATCACTAGCCAGGTGAACGGACACTGAGAGACGCAGCAGGAGCCTGGAACTGCCGACCTTTTGGATAGCAAAGGAAATGGTGGCTGGAGTGGGGGACAGGAGTTGAAAACTCGAATAGTCCTGAGGAAGAGCAAGACTTGAGCTTGCTGGACTGTGAGGGTATAAAGGCCCAGGGTTTCCTTTTGTGTGGGTTGTCCTCGGAGGCACCAGCTCGAGCTGTTTCTAGCCCCATCTAACTTTGTAATATGGAAAATCTCTTCAAAATAAAATAACAGAAATTAGATGTCCAATGTTAGGGATTTTTAAACGTGTAAGTTTCTTTTTTATGAAATTAAGGTTAACCTTGACTTTCTCTTTTTGAAGGCACTGGACAATGTTGAACACAAGAGGAGCTATTTTGCTAATAGAGAAAGCCTACTGTGACCTTTACGTTGTCTGTGAAACAAAAACCTCTCACCAAAGCAGAAAGCAATGTCAGATTTAATTTAAATCCTTGCAATTTGAACTGTCATCAGTGATAAGCTGTCCCTCATCAGCAATAGGGGAATAGTTTGGAACAGTGTGAAAACCTTTCACGTTAATGAAAGCAAGTGGAGTATTGATGTCCAGGTTAAAAATTTTGGTTGTAATAACTGAAGATGATTAAGCATAATTTTAATAGAATAATATCTCACATCAAAAGACTTCAGCCCACTTTAGGAGTATCAAAAAATTTCAACTGTTAATAATTTAATTTCACAGTGCTAATGCAGATCAGTATAATTGTCTCCCTTTGGAGGCAGATAAACTGAATTAAGTAAAGATACCCTTTTCTGAGAGACATTCTCAGATTATTTTCTTTTAGGCACATAATTTGGAACTAAGAACCCTTTGTGGATATGAAAAGGAGGGCCTGAGTGCCTCATTTAATGTTAACAGATATTTAGATCAGTATCTAGTGAAATTACTTTAATCTTGGACAATAATTTAGTCTCCATTCATGCTATTCCTGTTACCTTCTCAGGAATTTGTAGCCAGGATTTAGAAGATTGTTATTTACAAAACTACTGGTAGAAGTAGTTCATGTTGTCTCCAAAGGACTTACATAAATATTAATTACACTATGGTCTGACCACTACTTAGCAGAGAAAAAAAATATGAAACACTTTATCCTCTCCCTGCTAAAAATCTATCTCATACTTCTTAAAATTAAAGATTCAACTTTTAAAATGCACATACTTCATGTATGCATGGTCATTATATTCCTTTCTTCTGTCTTTCATACCCACTTAGTAAATGAAGTAAATACTAGTTACAGGAAAAGGGTATGTAACTATGTTTAAAAATATGACTTATATTTTCATTGCTGTTTAAAAAACACACTAGATTTTATATTAAGCACATAATAAGCTTTGCTTCTTACCAATCTTTAATATTTTTATAGCACATATCTTTTTTATTTTTCCTTAGGCATGTTTTATGTTTCTGACATTATTGAAACTTGTTCAAGATGGCCAACTAATTTTTGTATAAACACTAAAAATAATCATAAGACATCATGCTGGGAGTCTGAATTACCACCCAACATGTATCATATTTTTAGATGTCATTACTTTAGATTTTTAGATGTCATTATTTTTAGATGCATTTACATTTTTTAGATACGTTTTTGGCTTTACTTCCAACTTTAACTCCATGACTAAGATTGATTTTTCTGCCACTTTTGTATGCAAACTGAATCAAATTGCAGTCCTCAGCTCTGTCAGAGCATACAATCATAGAATGGTTTGAGTTGGAAGGAAGCTTAAGGAAATTATCATCTATTTCCAACCCCCCTGTCATGGACAGGAACACCTTCCACAGACCAGGTTGCTCAGAGCTCCATCCAACCTGACCTTAAACACCTCCAAGTATGAGCCATCCACATTTAATAGAAACTATTCCAGTACCATTTTTGAAACTACAGCTTAATTTCAGATGCACTTTGCTCCTGAAACCTTAGTTCTTGTGGAGATGCACAGGTTTTTTGGGCAATATGCCCTTCTTGAAGCCTTGAGCACTTAGAGTCAGCTGTTCACTTCCCCACCCCAGGGAAAAGGCACCACTGCCTTTGAGAAAGACATAACATGTGTAATGGTAACAAATTCAATCCAGTAACGTTACCCACCAATGTAGGTGAAAACCAGAATATACATCAGTGTATTCTACTAAGACTGGCAAGAGATTTGTCATGAGAATGAGATTGCATTGACAGTCTATTACAGCATTATCCACTAGGAATATTACTGAAACACTACACTTAATAACGATTATAAACTTAAAAAATCAGATTGAAAGCTCAGGAGAAGTAATAATTCTTGGTCAATATAAAGGATAAATATTTTCCCCGTATATTCAGTTGAGAGTGGAGAATTTTACTACTGTGAAGTTTTGAAAAACTCTCTTTGTATTCACTAGTGTATAATTCTTAATAGGTGGGAAAGATTTTAGTGCTAATAGTCAGAGAAATCTATTTTGCCCATCTTCTTTGATGATCAAGTAAGTATAAAATCTATAGTTTTTAAAGAATAATGAATTTGGGAATGTGCATTTGAGTATATGGATGTATACATAGCATATACAGAACAGACAAATTTTTCATGACATATTTCTGTACTCAAGGGTTTAGATGTCTTCTGTGTTTATTACATCTATGTAGAGAAAAGAAAAATGAAATAATCATCTTGGTGACCCTTCTCATTAAATGTCACTCACCCACAGCTGGGATAGGTATGCACAGCACTTTAAAATGACACAGAAGATTGCAAATGTTTTCTCCATACTCTCACTCTTGGCAGGTCACTGCGAGAATTCTTTTTGTCTTGACCTTTCACCTTATACATGTGGCCTCTGCATCTCTTACAGGGAGATATAAAAGTCTGCCCCTTCTTGGATGCTTGGAGTCCAAAATAAGCATAAACCCCCAAAGTTTCCCACCACTTTTAGATGTAGATTTGCATTAGACTCTTCACTGTTGATAGACTATAAATGCCTCTATCCTCCTCAGGTTCAGGCAAGTCTAGGTTGTTTTTTGCCAGATAAATAACTAATCATCTCCTATCAAGCTCTATCTTTCCACTGGCAGCAATATTCCTTAAGTTCTGACACTTACACAGCGCATTTACTACTACGTAACAGATTAAAACCCTCTACTTTTTTCCTCCCATTCTCAAAGCAAAAAAAACCCAAACCAAAGCAAAACCAAAAGCCACTAGTGGGCTTCTCCCTTTGAATTCCCAAAGAAGTTGGGAATTCAGTATTGGTTTAAACTGCTCCAATGCCAATTAAGACCTTGGGGCTCATCATATGCCTCTTATGTAAGGCTGACAAATACCACAAGAGTTGTTTGAACCTTGGAATGACTAATTCAAGACAAATACAGATCAGGTACCCTTTTTTCTACAAGAAAAAGATGTTTCTACCAGAGGTGCAAATGACTATCTCGTAATCATACATGATCTGCTCTACAAATTTTGAGGAAAATAATTTCTATAACTGCCTTAAAGTGTTTAGATTGCATCTATATATACAAATATATTGGGGGAATGTACAAGAAGGGATAGAGGAATAGACATTTCAAATATTTCATTGTACCAAGGAAATTATAAAGAGAAATATGTAGCTGTAATTAGATCAAACAGCTGTCATCCTGGTGTTAGCTGGAATACAGACAGGAATGCTCTAACAGGTAAGAGTTCACAGAGTAGGTACAAAGGTAACAATCTGGTAAGATTTTTCTGATACTATGATTGTTGCTTGCTGTTTCAATCCTACCGTAAATTAGAACTAACACAAAAAAGTGGTCTGGGAAGCTGTATTTATATGTCAAACTCTGGCAGAATAAAACTTCCTGCATCAGTAAGATACATTTGTTGCCATTTGTCGACACCACTGTGACAATTTCCCCTCACAGCTCAAGTTTTACTATCAATGTTTATTATGTGAAGCAGTGCTTCAGGTTGTCAGCGTTCCGTATCCAACTTAATATGTATGTTGGGGAAAAAAAACAAAGGAAGAAACCCCCACTCCATCATATAGTTATTTTGTGTGTTTATTTTGCTGCTTGATGGAAGACTTATATATTGGCTGTGCCAGATCCATTGCAGATCACATGGTTATGTCACTTTTGATTCTTAAATGTAGCTGAATGCCTCATATGCTTGTTCCTATTGGTGGACAACTTTGTGATGACAGATACAGTAGGGGAAGTACTGCAATTTTAAGAACAAGTTCTGAGAAGTCTGGAACATTACAATTAGATGTTTTTGCCAAGTTATCCTACTTCCACACAACACACAAATTTTTCAAATAATATAGAACATGGACAGAGGTTTAAATAATGGTCCTCTAGTTATTGGTTGGCAGCTTCATATATGTGATGTAATTTTGAATCATAGTATATCACAAAGATACTCAGACCTGTTTACAGAACAGCTTCATTTCAAGCATTCTGTGACTCTACATATAAAAAAAAAACCACACAGACTTCTAAAATGAATGATGTCTTGGGGTGTTCTTAGCCAAAGAATGATTTTGCACAAATCAGAACAGCTCCTCACCAGTAATTGGACCACTAATTCTTATCAGAATTCAAATTTACAACATCCTGTGTCTATACTGCAAATATTGTGCCATTGCAGACATCATTTTTCAAACAAGACTGAAACAGTATACTAACCCCTGTTATAATAATTCAAGACCCTATCATATTTTCTTTTAAAGAGTTGTCACGGCTACTATGGCTTTCTTCTCTTTCCGGTCAAGAGTCTAATTATTGGATACTTTCTGAATATTTTATTCAATTTAATTAGCTGGATGCAATATGGACTTCCTGACCTGCACAGTTTTAGTAACAAAGTTCTAAGCACAGTGAAGGAAAGACAGATATATGAATTCTTTTCTTTCTGTGATCTAGTGTTCCTACATTGTCCTGAATGGATTTCTCAATAGATGTTTCTATCTTTTATTCTGTGTTTCAAAGAGAGGTCCTGGAAACTGGTATGTCAAAATAACCCAGCTTTATAATTTATTTTTCTCATTTATACATCCCTCTTGGAAGTAGATCTTGCTTCCAGCCTTCCATGCTTTCTGTGGATAATAATGCCATCTTTGCAGGATATATGTGATAGGATTATACCACAAATTGATATAATGTAACCAATGAATCAAACTCTTCTCCAGAATTAATGGGTAAGTGGATAAGATGTGACATTTTAAAACTACTGGAACTGGCGTTAAAGCAAATGAAATTTATGTCACAGTGTCCGAAGTCCACAGAGGTGCTCTTGACAATGTTATCCTGTATCTAAGAGCCTCACTCGTAATTATATATTAAGATGTATGTAAGTTTATATGTATGTTTAACAAGCTTTGTATAAAATCAGTGTAAATTTTGTTTCTACAGACAATAAATGTTTTCACAAAATTTGTACTTAAAAATAATTCAGTGACTTTATTCAGTGGTTACTAAAGTTTTGTGTCATTTTTTCAGAGTAAAAACACACGCATCTTTTTCAAGGAGAGTATATTTCAACATGTTCAGTTATTATAAAAATCACTGAAGTTTTTGGTGACAGTTTGAAATCAGTAAATATTTTAAATGTGCAAGATTCTTCTGAAGAAGCAGGCAAGAACAGAAAATACCAGAAGAACATGCTGAAACTAAAATTATAGCTGTGACAAGAGCAGGAATTTTATATAAAGAAATTAAAAAAGAAAACCAGACTTGAGTTATGCAAGTATTAACCAATTTTTCCCCCCTGCATTTGCAGGTTACTGGTTTAAAATACAATTAATATAAAAATATCTTCCTTTTATTTCTATATCAGACTAGAGTAAGATTGAAGGAACATCAATTTCTGAGCAAACTCTCCACTTTTTACTGCATGTACCTTCTGTTTCAGATAAAGCTTTTTTAGCTCCTACTTTTCCTTTCTGCCCATTTTCATGTTTTGTTTAGCATCTAGTATCTTTTACAAGCCTAATGTGATATGGATCCATTGACAGATTGCTTTCAAGCCTGTTCTCCTTTTCTTCCTGTACTTGGATGCTCTCCATGTTAACTCACTGAGGATAGGCATGCTTTCTTCGTGAACCTAGCCTTGTGCTTCAGCACTCCCCCCTTACAAGTGGGAGTTGTTTATTAAGGAAAAGGAGTAGATATTTCAAACCAAAACTGAGAACTTGCTTGACAAGAAGCAGAAAAGAGACATAAGATCAGGTGGTGCACTCTAGCTAAACGGGGTGTTACCATTTCCTCTCACTCGACACCTGAGTTGCCCTCCCAGATGTTGGTGTTAAATATCAAGCAAGTGTAGAGTGATTTCTTTTGGCTGCTGAGTTGGATTCTTCTGAAGGCTATGTGGCACTGAATACGAAAGATGGGTTATTTGATTCAGAAATTAACTGTATGACTGAACTTTAAATCTGAAAACAAATCTTGATTTATAACACTTGAATGCACACACTTATAAACTCTATAGCCAAGGCAGTACTGTGTACAAATTTTAGGTCTAGGGCTTGATAAGGCAACATGCCTAACTGAGATCACTAGAATATGGCCTTAGGACTTCCAATAAACTTTATATAAGAATCGTCCTCAGTTACTAAGGAAGCCATGAGGAAGTGCAAGAATGCTGATGAAAAATGTTATCAATTATCAGATCTTCTCAGGCTGCTTTTAACTTTGTATTTTAATACAGCTTCAAGCCCTCTAGACTAGGACCTCTATGCATGCAGATGAAGTGTTAGACCAAAACAGTTTAGGGAACAAAATGCAAGCTGAGACACAAAAAACTACAGCGTTTAGAATTGAGTAAGGGAATAGTTAGACTGCAGAAAATTGGATAAATGACTATAGAAACCATATTAGTTCTGTCTAGTTAAAAAGTGAACAAATTCTTCACACGAGAAAAAGTGTATTAAATACACAGAAGGCACAGGCAACTCACTCCTCATGTTTCAACTCTTCTGTTACTGAGTTTAGAATCCTCTCTTTTCATATTTTGCATCTACTGTTGTAGGAGCTTACAGTCATTAATGCATTTCCTACAGGTATTCAGTTATCAGCTGTGTGGCCTCCCTATGAGTTTGAAAGGTAGAACTCTGAAATGATAAATGTCAATGCCTCTGACAGACAGGGGAAGGAAAAACTGAGTGTTTCCCTCATCATATTCAGTAATTTCTGTAAGAGAAAAAAATGAGTATTCCTTAATCAAAATACATGGAACTCTAAAGTCAACCTCTCAGTTGCCTCAAAACCTTTATGTCAGGGTAGCTTTCAGTTTAGCTGGGGGATCAACAGTTGAGAATACCCTCAATTCTACATTAGGAGCATGTAGGAGAAGGATAAAATTTTAGTATCATTTAGTATAATTTACATAGAAAAGGATGCATTATCAACATAATCTGCCTTTCAAGAAGCAAACTTCAATTTTTTTTTTTACCACCAAATTGTCTTTGATTTATACTCTTGATAATATCTGTCAGAGAAGTGTAAAACCCTGGAACATTTAAATGTAAGGGGGTACACAGAGGTTCTTTTACTCTGGGACAGCACACAGGAGAAATTCTGACCCGATACTCTCAAGAGGTCAAAATGGCACAAAATTTTACTGGTAAAATGTAGAAAACCAATGAACTTTGGCAAAGGATTAAATACAACATCCAATTCAACATAAAGCACTTATCATAGCATTAACTGAGCCCATTTAACCTAGAAACCTTTATACCAGTCTGATGTTAGGTTACCCAAAATGTTCCATGAAAAGAGAATTAGAAGGAGAAGAGAGAAAGACAGAAAAGAAACAGAAAAGCACACATATAGCTACCAACTCCTGAGTTCCAGCATGGATTCCAAGAGAAGGCAGGGTCAGACCACGTGCTTCCCTCATGCTCAGCCTGAGGGAAGGCCTCCGTGATCCTTCCCCCAGGGGGTACTTGTGGTCCCTTGGCCAGTCGGGCTGTGTGGGGCAGAGTGTAGCCCTGTCCCCAGTGTGCTGTGATGGACAGACCCTGCGGGGCTGGGATGCTCCAGCTCAAGGCTGGGGGTGAGGCATTTCAGTGCCTCACCTTGGCAAGGCCCGACCTGCCTCACCTCCCGCCCATACAGGCACACAAAAATCTCTCCAGGCATCAATCTTTCCAGTTTCTGACAAGAAGTGTCACTGGTGCTGCCCACAGTGTATAGTCAAAAGAAAACCTGGCTTAACTCATGATGTATGGAACACGTGAAACAAGCTTTTTCTTCTCAGTACTAAAAGTTTTCCGAAGACATCGTTATACAAAGTCATAACTGTCAGCTGACGTTCTCAATTGATGCTCACTTGGAATTCAGATCTTTCATGATTCCCTTCTTGAAGAGTTTGGTTTGCAAAGAAAATTATTTCCATGCTCCATAATCTTTCTGAGTGTTATTCTATTTAGCTCCATGGGCACAAAACTAATAGGCCAATACACCCAGTTGTTTCATATGTGATCCACTGAGAATTGTTTTTGTTATTTTTAGTCACAGGGGACACTTTGGAGGCCTATCTACCAGACAAGGAGCATTTCCCATCTTTAAAGGTGCCAGATAAATAGACATTGCCCACAAATAGATAATCTTCTTCATTAAGACAAGAATTTACCATAAAACACAATACAGGGAGAGCAGCCTAATATTATCACCACTATGGACCATAAATTCCAGCAAAAATTATTCTCCTTGGTATTCTGGAGGCCCTTTGCCTATATTCGTAACCAGTAAGAATTTCCTCTCCATTCCTAAATCTTTCCTCAGCCCTTACATTTTAGGCAAAATTAGTAGTCCCCCAAACTGGACTCCTAGGGCCTCTGGCAGTGGATTTTCTGCTTGTATATTGCATGTGATGAATATACCAAAATAGGCTACTGGCTAGTAGAAGCAAAAGGAGCCTACCTTCATAGGCAAGAAGGTTTGGCATGTGGCACTGTGCCATGATGCAGCACTTTGCTTCAGGCTTGAGGAACATCTCATATCCAACTAGTCTAGAGAGTCCACTACCTAGGTCTTGCTGGTGTGGCTGATGTAGGATGGTACATGACTAAGGAGTCACAGCATATCAGCAAGGATCATGCAGCTATAAATACGTGCCAACCTCTTGAACAAGAAACAGATGATAAAAAAATTTTAGGACACACACACCACACAGACCCTCATTCTCGTTTTTCAGGTCAGTCAGAATGGCTAATTAGAATGGGGTGCAGACAGAAAATGTCTTCCAGCTTCAATCCACTTCTCATGAAGAAAAAAGAAATGGAAGTCCCCAGGTGCCACAGTGATTGTGTCTGGATTGTATTTTCCTAGGGCTAGAGCTTTATGTATTTATTGGATATAAGCAAAGGAATACACTACAGGGAGCAAAAAATGTATTTTGGAGGTCAAAAGACCACTACAGAGAGCAGCCTGTCAGTGTTATGCTATAAGATTAGACCATCAATTCATCATGGTTCGTGGTCTTTGCTATTATTCTCAGGCTATGTGAAAGGGAATGCGACTGTCAAATCTTTCAGCCTCCAGCTGTCCATTTCAAACTCCCCCAAACTACAGGTATTTCAGAGAAAAGGAATTGTTGGTGAAGAGTTATCCACATGCAAAATCTACCAATGCAGTTTATTCTGTTACCCTAATTGAATAATTTAAATATTTTAGTTAAATACATGACTAAGATTTGTCAGGAATATACAGTATACTATTCCAGCCACTTCACAGGGGGCCTCTGTCCATGGTGCCAGACCACACACTTCCTTACTTGCTATCTCCTAAGTAAGTAGCACAACAGAAGATTAGAAAGCATGAATACTCTGGGAAAAAGTATCTGAGGAGTTTCAAAGACAGAATTTAAGATGTCTCTTTAACTCTCTGGAGGACCACATGAAAAATCAAATTGCAATGATTTATCCTTTTTCTAAAACAAAGGCTTAAGAATGCTATCCACATAATCCCACATATGGAGAAAGTGGCTTGATCCCAAAAGTCTATAAAATGGTAGATAACAGCAAAGACAAAATAGTGGAAAGCATGCAACAAGAGTAGAATGATGCAGCAAGAAAACATTGTCCATTTTCTTCAAATATGTTCTTCATGCTTTTCTCCTTCTGTATTAACTGTCATTTTGAAGAAAGGATTGAAAAAAGAAATTAGCTAAATGTATTATCATTAAATGCTTAGAAAATGAAGCTCAATAATCTCAAAAGTTCAGGGGTTTTTTATATAAAACTTGACCTAGCAGAAGCTGTACCTTTTAAGCTGCTTTTTCTGAAAAATACTTACTCCAGGAAAAGGCAAGTAGATTGGAAACACAACATAAGGCATCTGAACAAGAAGTCCAGTTGTGAAGATGCCATCCCTTTGCTGTAAAAGAAATCAGACCCTTACAACCTGCATTATAGCTCCATCTGTAGGAAGTTTGGACATAAAAAATTTTGTGAGTCAGTAAATATACACGTATATGTCTCTCAGATTTGTGATTTCTTGTGCTTGTTTTTAGAAGGAAAATAGCCGAAAGGGAATGTGAGGCAAAAAAACCCAAATAAACCTGAAAGTAAGATTATAACCTCTGTCTTCATCCAAGTTCACGGAACTGGTTTATATTACTCAAAATTTAGAAAAAGCCTTTTTGTAAGATACAGGTTTGCAATGTGATTGGAATACATTTTGAAGTTTAGTTCCTGTGTCTTAAGCATTTGAACTTTCTTTGAAGTTAGCCCTTCTACAAGAAGGGTTGGGCGAAGGATTTGGGGAACTACAGGCCTGTCAGCTTGATCTTGGTGCTGGGGAAGGTCATGAAGCAGATTTTCTGGAGTGTAATCACATTGCACATGCAGGACAGCCAGGATATCAGGCTTAACCAGCAAGGGTTTATGAAAGGCAGGTCCTGCTTGACCAACTTGATCTTCTAAGGCAAGGTGGCCCACTTAGTGGATGAGAAGAACTTCCGTTATTGTCTGCCTGGACTTCAGTAAAACCTCTAACACCTCTAACACCACCTCCCACAGCATTCTCCTGGAGAAACTGGCTGCTCACAGCTTGGATGGGGGCAATGGTTGCTGTGTTAAAAACTGGCTGAATGGCCAGATCCAGAGAGTGGTGGTGAATGGAGTTACATCCAGGTGGTGGTCCAACACTAGTGGTGTTCACCAAGGCTCAGTGTTGGGGCCAGCCCTCCTTAATGTCTTTACCAATGTTCTGGATGAGGGGATCAAGTGTCCCCTCAGTTTCCAGATGACACCAAGTTGGGTGGGAGCGTTGACTGGCTGGAGGGTCAGAAAACTCTGCAGAGAGGTTTGGACAGACCAGATGGATGGGTCAAGGTTCAACAAGGCCAAGTGCTGGGTCCTGCTCTTGGATCACAACAACCCCACGCACGACTACAGGCTTGGGCAGAATGACTGGAAAGTTGACCCTTGGAAAAGGACCTGGGGGTGCTGAACATGAGCCAGTGTGTGTCCAGGTGGCCAGGAAGACCCATGGCATCCTGGCCTGTATCAGCAATAGTGGGGCCAGTAGGACCAGGGCAGTGATTGTCTCGCTGCACTTGGCACTGGTGAGGCTGTACCTCAAATCCTGTGTTCAGTTCTGGGCCCGTCAGGACAAGAAGGCCATTGAGGTGCTGGAGTGTGTCCAGAGAAGGGCAGTGGAGCTGGTGAAGGGAAGGGTCTGGAGCACAAGCCCCATGATGAATGGCTGAGGGAGCTGGAANCAGAAAAGCTTATGGCTTTCTTACAATTACCTGAAAGGAGGATGTAGTGAGATGGGGATCAGTCTCTTCTCCCAGGTAACAAGTAGCAGGACATGAGGAAGTGGTCTCAAATTGTGCCAGGGGAGTTTCAGATTGAATATTAGATCTAAAATTATATGTACAGTAAGTAAACAGTACTTCATTTTCTTATCCTTGAGATACATTAATTCCAAAACAAAGACTGCGAAGTCAAGCGTGGAGCAATATAGTATTTTCTGGTTACTCTGTGGAAGTGGCTGCACCCGCTTTAGCTGATGCACAAGAATGGCTTCTGTGTTTATATAAGATTGCTTCCTTGGCACAAACAAGGCTGTTTCACTGTAGATTTGTATATTTTGTATTTCTGCAGCTAAGTTTGCAGCTGAGTTTAGGGTCCTCTGACTTCTATATGAAACTAATTTCTTTAGTAGAAAATGACATACTACCAGTAAAAGTTGATCTTAGACTTTGAGTTTAGCAGTGCAAATCTATAGTTTAGAAATGAGAAACTAAAATCAAAGGGCACTTTTTTCCTGACCACTGTAAGAATTCATCTTCCTCTGTGGTAAGTCCTTCACTCAACCTGCTCATATCTGATTGCTTAGCTGTGAAATACTTTGCTGTCCTCAGTATATGCTGCACTATATTATTGATTAGGTAGCAGAGATGCCATGACAGAAGGTATTGTTACTATTAAGCAAGATATTTGAAGAAAATTAATTAGCAACAACTTCACATAGTTTATGGTATATTTGTTTTTCAGATATAGATTTATCCTGTCACTTGTTTTCCACTAGCATGTTATCACACAGTTGTGTCTATGACATATTGTAGTTCATTTTGCATTTGCAAGCGACAGTGTCTGACAATTTGAAAATTCCTCCAGCATTTTCCCCAGTGGCTAGGTTTGTTTCTGATGTTTGAGTTGAGCAACTCAAAGGCATAAGATCTGTTTGCTTTCTTATTGTAATCTGATTAGCACATTAATATCAATCCCAATCCCTGAGAATACTGTAATCTAGATTTATCCTGCAGGAAACCCCATCTAGTGAGTAAAATGAAAGAAGTTAATTTCTCAGACATAATAATTTCTCACAATCTATGAAGTGGGATCAGATTGCCAAGTGTGATGTATAAAGCAAATTGTACATCAGGAGACTGATAGACTTCTCCAGAACATAACTTTTAAGGACCTCTAATAACAATGAATTCTGGAGGATCCAGTGAGAGCTGCATGGTAGTTCACAGGATAAACTATTATCAAGCTATGTGCACTCTGTACTTTGGATCTTTTATTGAATATTGCACCATACATGCTGAAATTTTACAAGTAATTTTGCAAAGCTCGTGTGATAATATTATATACTAGTCTTCCCAGGTAATTCTCAAATCTTTCGGCCAATTTCAACTAAAAGGAGGAGAATCTTTGACAAGTCTAGTCAGAAGAAGTTTTGGGTTATTATACATTCAACTTTTTGCTGAAAACAGGACTAATTTCAAGTTAAAATTTCAACTCAGAAGCTTGAAGAATTTCAAGCTCAAAACCTAATTTTGAGCTCGAAACCTAATTTCAAGCTAGAAGCCTAATTTCAAATTAGGAACTCAGCATTTTGTCTGGTCAAGTGTTAAAAATATCCAAAAAAGCGAATATCCATTTCCCAAAAAATCTCTAGTTATAATTTCATCTCTAAAATTTAATAAAATCTGCCTTCTGGGTAGAGAGGTCAATAAAAGTGTCATTGTCAAAGAAAAGGCATATGGAAGGCAGTTAACACACACTTTGCTTGACTTCCTCTAGTTAGCTACTCAGCTCATAGCTGAGGTTTTTATGGCACATGGAGAAAACGGCAACAAGGAAGTTAGTGAACACATCAGAGATAAAAAAATAAGTTTTGTTAAGTTTCCTGTTTCCAGAACATCTTGGAAAAGGAATAAAGACAAGATGGTAAGCAGAAGTTTCATTTTTCAACTATTTTTTCACCTATGTAAAGTAGCTCCATGAACAGCATTTTCACATTAGAGATTAAAAAAGCATACACACATAACCACCTCAGATTAAGAAATCTTATTTGCAGATCTGTTTCAAATAAATATAAACTACGTAGATACATTTTAGGTAGAATTCTGTTTGGTTTGGAAGGCTGAAATCAGATGGGTAGGTCTGTTACGTACTAATTCTGCAATTCTTTCACAAGATCATGATTTTACTTGACGTAAGAGAGTGCCTTTAGAAATGCATAAGGGTAAAAAAAGTATTAAACATTACGGAATGATTATCAGTGTCTCAAATGAGGTTGTAACACTCATAATTCTGTATATTCCTACACATGGGGACTAGTTATATAGATGTTAGAACTGATGTACTCAGACTTCTATATCTAGGTAAGGCTAGATTTATGAGCCAACATCATGGAAGATGAATGGCAAAAAATGGCCATTTGCACTGTTTATGGTTTTCATCAGACATAAAAACTTTATAAATATAATATATGTTTATCACAACTGAGTGATTTTAGACTTCTGGACCTCTGGATGACCCAATATAGTAGGAAAATACATGTTTTATTGAGTGGGTGGCTGTCACGTCAGTTGTCTAGCAATGAAGACAAAATAATTTTTTATGCAATTTTACTTGAACATTTTATTGCACTTGATCAAATGCACCAATAAAAACCCCCTTAGATTATTTTATATAATTTAATACATTACATCAGAGGCAGTAACAAAGTTGAAGACCTCTCCAAAGCAAAGAGCTTAGGCAAAATTTGTTTTTCAGACTGATTTTGTTATAGTTTAAATCGGTATCCAGCCTTTAACTATTAAAGAAAAATAGCTTATAATGATAGAAATAAATCTCAGTTTAGAGCTAAAGGCTTACATTTAAACCACCCTGAGAAATTGGTTATACATATGCATGGCAACTTTGGTTTCTGCTTACCAGCACTGCATGCAGCTATACTTAGCAATCCACCAATATATACTTGAGAGTGACATCAAACCCACTAAGCACTTAAGAAATTCAGTAATACAGACTGATTTTTTCTTATTTCAGATGTGGGGGTTTGCTTAATTGACAAATTGAATTTTATTTCCTAGTCAACTGTATTTCTCAATGACCAATCATCATCCAGGCCTCAAATAAATGTTACCTGATTAAAGTAGTAAAGGTTAAAACATTTAAAACACATGCTGTAGACCTCAGAAATCAAGTCAAGATGTGTAAGGGTATGAATTATTAGAGGATTTATTAAATCCGCCCCAAACAAATTAATTCATCAGTTTAACCAAAAGCTTGTCAATGAATTCAAGAGCTTTTCAAAAAGCGAAACATCTGTTGCATATTTAAAGGTTCTGTTTATATGTAAATGTGTAAATGTTGTAGATTATTCTTTCTGAGGTGGGCTATGCTGTTTACATAAATCTGTTCAGAAGTTACGTCCTTGAGGATCAGGGACAATTCATGAAGGACTCCGGGAGCCTATGAATTCTTGAGCTTTGGGAGTTATTGATGCAAATTAGACCATGAGTGAAGAAGAAAGATACATCCATAAATCTGGATAATGACATAATTGTCAAAACAACCTATTGCCTCACAAGAGTTAATGGTAACCTTCCTTTTTTTATTTAAAGGAATCAAGATTACATGGCTTTTTAGAAACAAGGTGAAATTCTTTCTGGATTCTCTTTTGTTTCTGAGATGACCCAATAACCTAGGCTCTCATTTGTCCTACAACTAAGTGTTGACTAATCTCATTCTATTTAGAAAATAATTTGAGCATCATCACTCAGCTAAAAGAATCTGGTGTTCTTTGTTGTGAAATGATGGTAGTGATCAAAAAATTTGCATTAAGCAAAAGTTTAAGCAGTTTTTTCTTCCGTATATTTATACGAATACTGTGCTGTAAATGAACATCCCAGATTCTGCAGAAAACTTACTTGATTCTGCTACTTTGTACTAGTTACATAAACTTAATATGCATACAAGTATAAATGAATACAGCCACATATAAATTGAGATATCTTAATCTTTCTACATTTTCCCTAAAATATTTGAAGAAAACATTACACAAATGCAAGTGAATGCAAATAGAATTTCAACTATATGGCTTAGAAAATGACTTCTTTGCCTCAGTACCTATTGTGACAGCTGCTACTCCACTTATTTTTATGCTCCCGTAGTTGTAGTAGTTAGATGACAAATATCAATGAAGTCATAGTAACAACAAATTTGCCTTAAATCAGAATTATTCCATCACACCTACACATACAAAGCTGGGTTAACCTCTTCTTTAAGAAAAAGAAAAACAAAGACATGCAATATGAGTGAATGGCTCGGGGAACATTTTGTTCTGCTTTCTTTTTTCCATTATACCTATGACTACAGGTTTGGATTTTTAAAAAAATTTTTTGTTTGTTTTTGTTTTGCTGTGAAAGTCAAAGGACCTCCTTTTACATTTGGCCTAAGTAATGTTACTTGTGCCATACACCCAAAGACCCACATGGAGAGAATCAGCCCCCAGGTTCAATCACAATAGACAGCTGAATCTGAAAAAGGGCTGGTAAGCTCTGGACTGGCAGTAATCTTCAACTCGGTGGGAAGTCCCAGGTAGGTCTGTACAGAAGGCACAAGCAATAAAATGCTGTATATTTTATTCTTTCTTTCTGGCTAGATTTGTTTGATTTGGACATAAAAACTTACCTATTATGGCATATGATTAAAGTTTGCTCTTACGTGGCTTAATTCTCTTTTAATTACTGATACTTGCATTTGAACAGCCTTAATTACAAACTAGGAATGGGTTTCAGTCTGGTTTTGGGCTGGGAACACAGCATATGCATGCACACAAACATGTATAAAGCAGCAGATTGCTTTGAATAAACCCAACAGAGATATTACCGATTACAGTGATCAATGAGATACCTAGCAACAATTTTAAGTTATATTAACACAATAAAAGATATGCATGGTGTCTTAGTTTAAAAGA